>VYZV01021148.1:41256-108393 GCA_013401275.1 Pandion haliaetus
ATAAACTCCTACGGTTTAGACACAGCAATTAGAAACTAATTACACTAAAACACTTAATCCCAATACAGAGGCGGGGGGAGGGGGGGTGGTGGAAAGAACCTGTTGAAATTTGGAGTTGTTAATCCATCATTCTAAGTGAACAAGTGCCAAAGTGAAGGAACAGAGCTGAAGCCAAACCAGCTTGAGGAGGTTTTTCTGTTTACTCTTTCTTTAATATGAAAGTGCATGTTTTGTCACAGGGGGTCTTCCTGCGATTATGTTTATATTGAGCTTTCCAGGAGCATTTCAGAGTGTAATAGTTAATTTTTATTCTCAACCCTCTCTGTGCATCTTAATTTAGTTTCACCAAGGCAAGAATTAGTTAAACACAGCTTTGGTGTAACTAACAAGAAAAACTCATACTAATAAAAAAGGGAGCCTTTCACTTGTGGATACTTCCAAAATAGATGCTGTAGTTTATTAGTGTTGATTTAATTACTGTGCATTATATTTAAGAGGATCTGTGACAAACAGTGCAACTCTACTTCATTATGCAGTGCCTCATGTTGTGCAATGCTGATAACCATGAATTCATACAAAGCATGAAGCATGCCTGACAATTTCTCTTTGAGTGATAGCTCAGCACCAACAGTATATGGCTATTAGTAAGGCCAGAAAGCAAACGTGATTGTCTCTTAACAGTCCTGCAGTATGGGCAGCAGCAGAACACTATAAAATGTGCATCTTTTATACTGTTACACACAGAGCTAACATTTGAGTTATCACGCATATACCTCAGCTATCTGCCATTTATATAACAACTTCTGGACCAAGTGCTCCCAGTGATTTACCATTCAGTTTTACATGTGTATGGTTGAGGGGGATGAAAAATTGCTTCTTCATATTGTGATACAACAAGAACTTTCTAACCAAATCATGATTTTTTTTTCAGTTCTCTGTAGAGCTGACCAAAATCAGGAATTTCCATTCTATAAGAAATTCCCCTTCATAAAATCTAACTTGATTTTTCCTTTTGAGATATGTCATTGTACTATACAGTAAAAGCCAATGAGGAGAAAGCAAAATGTTCTTGCTTCCAGAAACCAGAAATTGTGATAATTTTTGACAAAAGTCAGAAAAATTGATACGTATCTTCAAAACATTTGGATTTCTCGGTAGAAAGCTGTTGCACTGGAAAAATATCGATCAGCTCTGCATGAAAGATCATGTTGTATTTGTGGAGGAAAAGTTAGGGAGAGGCCTTTGGGTGATTCATGTTCCTCATGTTTCTCCCCTGACTTTGTGATGGGCCAAAATAAGCTTCAAGGTCACAATCACATTTTGGGCTGAGTAGTTTGGCAGGTAAAGCGTATTCCACAGACATCAGGGGTACACACAGCTGAGTCGAAGTGGAGCCCATGTTCAGCTCTGCACAAGAGAGGTTGATTGTTTTGGCCTCTTTCCTTTGCTCTAGGGTAAAATAGAGGCACCCTTCTTGGGATATTATTGGTGCGAAATCGTAAGTTACAGTTTTATTACCAGTTGCTGTGTTGGTGTTTGAGGGAGAGAGAGGAGGAGGTGGTGGGTATAGGAGAATATAACCACTCTTTTGTAACTATGAATCCATTCTTTTTTTTTTTTTCTTCTTTGCAAAACACAGGTTTAATTTTAGGGAGAGAAAAATAGAATTTGCTTTTCCAAATAGTGTCAAACAGACATGTTGTGATTATTTTTTTTTAAGTCTGCTTTTCTTCAAACTTGTTGAATTCTTCCGTTTGCATTGCTGAAAAATTAAGAAAATAAATAGGTGGGCTATATGGATTTATTCTCTCTTCTTGTAATGTCCACATTACATCCTACAAAAAGTTTCAATCGTATGTTGCAGTTTTTACATGCAGTGTTTTCAAGAGCTATGTAAAATCTTGCTGTGAATGGATCAGCTGAACAACATGAAGGTCTTGATAATACAGATAAAATCTGACTTACTAGCACTTATCACAGAGCCCAATGCTGTATGAGACTTCTGTCCAGCTAGGTGAGGAAGGCCACAAGCAGAAGTGCTATCCAAGGGGAGCAGGAGACAGAATTAGAGGTGATTTTCCCAAGCATAAAAAAGAGAGTTATGAGTCCCATAAACAAGCCATGAATAACTGACTCAACAGTAAAATTTTTGGAGAGGAGAATGACAGAATTTATAGTATCCTTCATACACATTGGACATCATATTCAGTGTAATTTAATGGTGCAATATTCAGTCACAGTAGTTTTGGTGACCTGGTGACCTATCTGGACACTTGTAGATGACAAAGATATTCAGAAATTTAATAAGAAGACTTCTACTTTTCGGGCAGTGTTAGACCCAGAGAAGGACAGAATGAGGAGCTTTCCCATATGGGCCCTGAAAACACTGGCAAATTATTTTAGCCAACCTCACATATCGATCTAGAGCAACCATGTTTTCCATGTAAAACATCTCCCTGCATTTCATTACTTTGCAGATTTCAAGGACCCACAATCTGTGTTGCGTTGTAAAGTCCTATTCAATTACTTGGTTTGCTTCCAAATAAACAGGCTGAGAAATTTGGATCTGGAATCAGGGTTGTTGGGGGAAGTATTTTTCCTCCCATTAACTCCAGGATGTTTTCATTGATTGTTTTGCATAAGGTAGAGATTTATTTACTTTTCCCAGTGTCAGAAGCCTCTGCTGAGATATTTAGTAGAGTCCAAAACTGACAGGTTTCAGCAACTGGAAGATTTTTGTGTTCAGCTCAGCAGAATTGAGACAATGTATTCTTTGGGGCAATATCGTGAATAGTTTGTCACCATGCCCCTCTCCTTAGCTGTGACTGCAGGGATGTTTAGCCATGTTCTGATATGTGCTTTTTCTGCAGTTCATACCGCAGCCAGCTCCATTCTCCTAACAAACTATGGCTGATTGTCTGCATTTACAGTCAGTGGGAGTCAGGTCCATCAAGACATGTCCTCTCCCCCTCTGTTTCAAGGAGTGATTATCCATTCATATTTTAGTTCATTTACAAAAGGGATTTAACCACCATTGAAACGATCTGTATATATTGTTCGACCACATTTGGCAAGATATGAGCTCACCTTAAGCACCACAGCAGGGTGGGGAGTAGGAATGGTCTTTTTTCACTCTTGCATGTTCATGGTCCTCCAGTTGTCTTTCCACCTTGGATGGTGTTTGAAAGCAAGAGGTAAGGATGGCAAATGACCTCCGGCAGAGCAGACCTTGTGATGATTTCTGTCACAGGCAGAGCGCAGGGTGACTTCTTTGCTCTTTGAAGACATACTCTATAAAAGTTCTAAATTTAGCAAACATTAAAGTTACTTTGGTATTTTTTTAAATTATTGTTACAGTATTTTGTAACTTCTGTTCCCCTCTGGCTGGGATTCGAGAAACCTCTCCCTCCCACCCCCTCCTCAACTCCTTGACAGCAATCGCTAGTTGTAAAATAATAGACCATCAGCCAGCAATAATTTGCAATCCAAACAGACTTGACGCTCTCTGACATTTATTGAAACCTCAGACCCTGTTCGCTGGTTTCAGTTTTCCTCCCTTTGCTCTGTTTTTACAGACAGACAAGTGCTTAGATTTGGGTTTAATAATGAGGAGAAATTTCGTCTTGGCCCAGCTTTGCTTGTGTTGGCTGCAGCGGGGGCTTGCAGCAGACGGGCGGTTGGAGTTAATTACGCTAAATGGTGAGAACATTATTTGACCCCACTGGTTCGGCACCAGATGTTGTACGTTGCCTCTGAGAAACCAGCACAGACGTAACACTTTCAAAGCTCGATGGGGAAGGATAACATACTTGGAGCTTAGTCACTTTTTTTGCAGTATTAACTATCCTAGGATAAGCCCGTGACAAACAAAGCACTGCACCTTATTAGGTACACATGACAACGTTCAGCTTTAGCCACTTGGGGAAAATTAGGGTATCATTGTATTTTTGGAAATCAATGCATCAAAAGCCCTCCCAAAAAATCATTTTGCTAAATGTACAGTTAACATTCTGCCAGCACAAGGTATCAACTTGGTAAATCCTTCCTGGAAAGTGAACTTTACATTTACGGGCCAGACATGATGGAATTTAATGTTCAAAAATGATTAAAGGATTTTGTTCTTTCCTAGTAACAACTGCATTTATCAAGGTGGAAGACATGGTGGCCTTAGAAAGAGCTGAAATGTAACTGAACTGCAGAGCTTACACTGGCTTGGGTCTGGGAATCCCTCTGGTCTTTAAGCATTAGGGTTGGGGAATTACATTCATAGATATGGGAGGCAGGGAGTATAAAGTGTTTATTGACCCCAGTCTGTGTTAATAAAGCATTAGAAGTATTACCTGCTTGGGGATTGTCAGGGCAAAGCAAAGTTGTACTGACCTTTGTGGAAAACTGAAACTCCTCTTAGTCTTTGAATAAACTGTTTGGACTGTGGAAATGACAACACTTCTGCAGACTTATATATTACAGGAAAGCAAGCTAAAGAGTATTCCTACCACAAAAAATATATTCCCGTTGCCTTTATTTGCTTGCATGGTAGTGATAAGGTTTTTAACATTACAGAATTTGTAGACAAATTTGAGTTTTGTCTCCTTTTCCAACAGATGACATCACTCATTTTTTACTAAACAGTAGCCCTCCTTCACCCCCTTTCCATCTGTGTGCGAGGCTGCTCTGGATGAAGGGATAGTCAATTCACACACCTTCCGGGTTCAGTTCTGAACAGTACTTAGTTACTTGCTTTAGGGGTAATATTCTCTACTGGAGCAAAACCATTGACCAAAGTCAGCAGAATTCAGAATAATTTGATAATTTTAGTAGATTGAGGTCTCTAGTATTATTTTCAAAACATCATCATTTGCCTGTAGCATTACTTCAGGAGCTTAACCGTAAAAAATTCTTGGTTCAGCCTTGCTGTTCCTTCCTTATTCTCCCACAGAGGGACTGAAAGGGCTGCGCTCCTGAAGACCAGACTACATGATGAAGTGATTCAGGTACTGTATTACTACATCTAGATGAAACACTGTAAATTGGATCACTCAGAAGATTCTGTTAGAACTCTTTCATTTCCCTGTTTCACTTTGAGTTTGGCTGCATTTCAGTGCTTTTCTCCCAACACACTTGTGCAGCAGAAAGGCACAGTTGATGTAACACAAAAGCCCAACACAGAATGCTGCAATTTTACTATTTGCATCATTTCCTGATTCACTGAGATATTCTCGGCCATCTTGATCAAAGTCCTACAGATGTGTCTTTTCATTAAAAAATTAAGAACGAGTCCTCTGGAATAAGTGGAGCTATTCTGTAATTACCTCAGTACAAGTCTGAACAAAATATCCTATCTGTTTTTTGCTGTGTAAAAGCAGTACCACCTCCATACAACATACAGCTGCCTCCTATGCTGGTGAACTTTATCTCTGCTTTAGGGCACATCCCCTATGACCGAAGGCTATAAATTATGCTGATATACCGTGGTTGAGGACACAGTAAATAGCAAGGAACAAGGCTCATTCTGCAGCTCTGGAACCTCCTGGTTTCACTTAACCCTCTAAAGTAGGTGCAGATGCACACAAGCATGATACCAGGGCCAGACCTCCTCTTCTGAGACTGACATTAACTATCAGAAGTAGTATTTTGTACCCATCTATTTGGACCAGCATTGGTAGGACAGGAGGGATGTTACTTGGAGCTTTCTCAGATGTATCTGAACAGCAGAGCAGGGGACACATTCAGTCATGCCAGGGTCTAAGTGCTGTCAGGTAGGCACAGATTATTCCAGCTTTTTTTCCGTCTTTGGGCACTAAATAGGTAACTTTGGATGAACTACATAACTTGCTGTGTATATTTTATGCAAAATTGTATGCCTAACATGTCCACCTTAAGAGTTCTTCATTAAGCTTAACAGTCAGAGCAACCTTCTCTTGCATGGGAAAAGACTGGGTTTGGTGAACTGGGGTTTTCTAAGAGAAATTTAGATTCACTCACAGACTGCAACGTTGTCTACAATTTACTGTGAACCATGAGAGACATTAGCTGAAATTTTCAGGAGCAGATTAGGTTGAAAAAATTTATGACAGCATTTAGAAACATTAGACTTAAGACTGCATGCCAGAGCATGACCAAATAGCAGGTAATAACAGATCTCATTAGAATTGTTTATTTAAATTGAACATTATCCTGTCAGGGATGTTTTCACTGCTGTATAGGTCTTATTTTCATCCAGATTAACTTCTACCAAATACAAGCACCCAGAGATGTCTTCCTAGGGACTGCTCAGTGTATGTATTCATTCCAATGTGCTCACAAAGTTTCATGTTTTCTGTGTTATTTTTGTATTGTAAGGACAGTGCTACTTTCTATTCTTTATTCACCATCTTCATATTTAATTATCTTTATGTATCAAAATGCAATTAGATTTTCAATAGGATCTAAGTGATTCGGACTGCAATGTCCTATTTCAAAACCATAGATAAATTCAGAAACCCTTTAAGTACCTCAATTCCATATAAAGGTGCTTAAATGACTTTCTGGCCCTTGGCCATTATCACCTTGAAGCCTTAGACTTATATATCAATGGATGTTACACTGCTAAGTATCTGACCTCTGACAAAGTAGGATTTAGGAAGTACAGCTCTTCAGAGATTCACAAAACGTTGTGCCATAGGAGAAGTCTTGGCTTATAGCGTTCAACTGTACATTCGAAAAGGTTCTGCAATATATCAATAGCACCCTAAACCCAGATCAGAAGGCTTAGCTCACCCTCCCTGAACAAAAATTACTCTCTCTCTAACATTTAAGCATTTGCTTTTCTTTTTCTTGGACCATAGTCTTTTTATCTCTTAGTTTTCACCTTCTTTCTAGTACTTACTCTTTGTACTTTAAATACACAATATATGTACAGAAATTATCCTCTCCAGATCATCTAGTCTATGCTTCCTAACCTTAAATAATCTTTTAATATACGGATGTATTCTTTTAGCTTGTCAGACCTTCAATAATACAGGCATATCAGCCATCATCCCCTCTAGTGAACGTGAAGATTTTCGTGAGTCAAACACTTAGATAACCAGTGTATTGCTGGGTTGTTTTTACCACACAGAGATATCCTGGATGTGTCTGACCTGTTGCATGGTATATCCACAATAAGCAGGCCAACTATCTCTAGAAAACAGCTTTCTGCTATATTTTCTTAAACAACAAACACAGGTGGTATCAACATACTTATATGTACAAAGATTAGACAAGACTATGGCAAATGCAAAAAAAATCCCAAAACAACCCAAACAACCAAACCTTAGAAAGATACAGTTTCACTTAAGCAATTGAGCTATGTATGACACAAATTCAGTGCCGGACATATCTCAAGCATGCATTAACTGTATAGCGCTCAAAAAAAATTGGTGCAATGATGTCACCATTGCTCAGATAAAGTCTGGGCAATTGTGTGGATTTTGCAACTATGGATATGAAAAGTACTTTTCATGAGTCTGGTCAATATAATATTAAAATCACTTTTTATCTTTTATTTCAACATATCAAACTGTTTCCTTATATGTTAGTTATAAGAATTTTGAAAGGTTCAGTCCAAGAATAGCTTCTTAAGACTTTTTAAAAGTATATTCAGGGGCACAGAAAATGGCTGTTTGGGAAGGCAACACTGGACAAACCAACATATTTTCCTGGAGGCTGTTCAACCCTAAGTATCTCTAGGTTAAAAAAGATGTTATCTAAAATATGTTGATAGAGAAGGGGCTACTCCATCAACTTAAGAGAGGCTCCCTGATGTCCCACTACCTTTGGTCTCTGCACACCTTTGTGACTTTGATGAAAAGCAGTAAAATGCTATGAACTTCATAGCATCATAGGAGGAGCCATTTTAACGGGCACTTTGAATATTCACTTCACATGCTTCACATCCACCTTTTCCCTACCCTCAAAGCTCCAGTAAGACATATTGTATCCTATCAGGGTTATAAAGTGTCCTTCTGCCAGAAACCCATCAAATCCATTTACTAATGACATATGTTCAAGACAATATGGTTTTGATTCATGTTTTTTGGAAAGCATTTTGAGTTGACTTCCCTGTAAGTCTTGCCACTTTATTAATCCCTGTTGAGTAGCTGGCAGACAGCTCTCTGCTTTATTTGGCTGATGGCACTGGTTTTGAGATAATGCCCAACCCTGCCATTCTCATTAGGGCAATAAGCGATTTGAAAAATGCCTTTCAACAGCAGGTGAAATATCTGAATAGACTCACCTGCTAGGGTCCCCAGGATCAATCAGCAGCAATGGCCATGGTGGCATTAATTACTGAAGTTGTGGGGATGAAGCATACCTTTTGCCTCCCACTGAAGGTACCAGACCTTTTCCAGAGAAGGTCTTTTAGAACAGAATTTCAAGTACACTCCTGCAAAAATTCTCTTGCTGACAGACCTTTGTTTTCCCTGGGGCCAACTTCATGGTCATCAACACAAAAAGCATAGTTGGTGTATGGGGGAGAACTTCTCCTGAATTAAGACAAATGTGCACTGTTGTACAGAAAACCGTCTCACCAAAATTACTATTCACCCTGTTCTACTGTCACTGAGCTAGCTAACATCTAGACTCTCCAATTACCAGCCATGTTCTGGTCTCTTTTTTGATTGTGCTGGGTGAATAATGCTGGTCATTTTTCATTACTTTTCTAGTTTGCCCCAGTTTATGACCTTTTCATGTTTGTTAGTATTTGGTTCACAGTGTTTTAATAACCTCAAGATTCACATACAAAGAGAAGAATCTGGAACACTAGATGTAAGGGAGCATAAAGAGAACTAGATGGACTTGATATTAAAGAAATTCAGACGTATTTTTAAACTTTTTAACAGTAGGCAAACAGCCACCAACAGTTTATTAACAGAAGCACTGCACTTCACTGCTAAAATCTTTAAATCATACGTGCTTATATTTCTAAATGATATTAACTTCAAGCCACTGAGCTCAGTTGTGTCGTTTTTAGGTAATAGAGAAGAAAATTTTCCTTGCTTCAGGAAACACAGGGTATAATTCTGTGGCTGACGTTGTGGTAGTGTTCAGACTGGTTTTTCCTTTCTGGCTAAGCTCTGTGAAATTATAGTGTATTTTAAACTTGAATTCTTAAGCACCTGAAAGAAACAAACCCATTAGGTACCCCTGTAGATACAGTAAGGGTAGCTCTTTAGCTTCCTGGACAGTAGCAGGAAAGACTTCTCTATGCTCTCCTAGCAGACGTCCTTCACCCTGCTGTATGTGATTAAGTTTACTGGAGCCCTTCCTTCTTGATGTCTTTGCTGAGCCAGCTAACCAGATGCCGTTCATGCTAGTTGTTGTGGTGGGTGATCTACATTTTAAACTAAACAGAATTAATTCTGTGGTCTTGGTGGGAAGCTCACCCCCAGCATTTTTGCTAGGTTCTCATATTGCAAACAGCAAAAAAATGCAGTGGATTTCATCCCAGAATGGTAGTGGGCATCAGACTTCTCTGCCTGCCCTGCCCCCATTGAAGGCAGGGATATTCTTTTCACTGAGGACAGCGTGGTACCTCCTGACATAAAGCAAATACTTAGAGATTGTGTCACCTCATAAATTTGCAGTCTTCGGAGCATATGTGCTGATTTATAATAAATGGCTTTTCCTCCCCTTCTCCCACTTGAACCCAAATCATTGCTAACTCCTCAAATGATGATGAGTTGTCCTCTCTGATGTGGCAGGCTCCAAGTGCTGGTTGAACAGACCATGGCAATCCACAGCTCTGGTTAGATCAACATAGTGCCACTGTACATGCTTGCCAAGGTTTGAAACAGAGTATGAGAAGTGCACATGAAAAGGAAGCGTTGGCTTTATGGTGCTGCTTTAATCCAGAGCTGTGCAGTGGAAAATACCACACCAGCAAAGTCAAATTGTGGGGTTTTTTTCTGGCTAGAACAAATCTTTCTTTTTGGTTTCTGCCGTATCTTGCCTAGGGAGAAGGGGGAAGCATCTGTGTTATTGCTTGCTAAACAAGTCAAGTGTGCCCAGCCAAGCCACAGGAGCAAATTTTAAACGGGAGAAAATTCACAAAGGTATTCAGGCTCCAAGCCTGGGCTCCACTTCATGCAGCAACGTGTCTTCCCACCTCCTTTCCCCCAGCCCAGCTGTCCTTCACCTACAGACAAAACCATATACTGTTTTTCTGACTCTACGACAAATTCCAAGGTGCTATTCACCTTACTGATATTTATCCACAAAATCTCTTCATACCATCTCTTCATACCGGTCTGTGCCAATGTGTTGCCTTCCCAGTCTGGATAAAAAGAGAATTCATGTGTCAGTCCTGTTAGGTGAATGCTAGGACTGACTGACTGTCATAGGATTTCAGGGGGTTGTCTGAAAAAGCAGGGGCATTTATCTATTTATTGGTTTTTATTTATTAAGTTAGTCAGCCTCAAAGCCAGAGGGTGGGAAAACTGGCATTGGAATGAATCATGTAAAGCAGGGTGGAGAGGATTATATTCCCTTTAAAAAGCAAAAGTCAGCTGTAAACGTTATGATAACTGGTATAACTGAAATTGAATAAATTTGCAAAATAACAAAAAACTGCTAAAAAGCAGCTTTTGCCTGCAGTCTTTCATTTTATGCTGTGCACTCTTCAGGAATCATAGTACCTAAAGCAGTGTTTTCAAGCTGCCCATTATGAATTTAAGTGTAACTTTTACAGAAATACCTTCAATATAAACCACTAAATTATTGTCCTCCCATAGCCTTAGCTAAGGCAATAAAGCAACTCAGTGTAGAATATGGAAGGTTCAAATCAGCTGTGGACAGAAATAGCTCTGTTACATCAGCTGGCAGAAGATGTTCTCCAAAGTGACCATCTACGGAATTCTTTTATGGCACAGTGATTTCTGTGCAGTGAAGTGAGGAGAGGGCTCTTGGAGCATTTTCATCGAGTAACGAGAAACTTCAGCTCAATTCTTTCTCTGTAAGAGTACAGTCTGATGGTCAATACAATCCTCCAGAGCAGACTGTGATTTCATCTGGTCATAGTACAGCTGGGGCTGGCCCCTCCTAAGTGAAGACGTTGCCAGTTGACTAAAATTCTTTATAAGAAAATCTCAGATGTTCACTCCTCTTTTAATTAATCAATATTGCAGGAGGCAGAAAAAGTACCTGCAATAAAATTGCCCCATTTTTGTCTAGTTTGTTTCCTTCTCTTTGCCCCAAAAGATGTTCTCTACCCAAAACACATCACTTGTTCTTATAAATTAGTTAGAACTTCCATGTATTTTTCCAAATTTCTCAATACTGAACATCTCCTTCTACCTATTATTTTATGCTGCTGAAATTCAAGCAGAAGTAAGGGATTAGAATTAATTATAGTCTTTGGCTAGGAGGATTAGCCACAGATGTTGGATTATTATTATTGTACTGTATTTGGGAATGACAGGAGCAATGTCTGGAGACTGATGGGATCTGTGGAAAGAAACAGGAATGTTTAAATCATAAACTTTAATTCTCCTCTTTTTTACTCTTCAGTAATAACAGCAATAATGATAATAAATAGGTCTTTTTAGAAAACGAAGAATTACGGTGACAACCTATGCAACCTCCTTCTACCTGTGTTCACTACAAGTCATCTTGGTCATTTAGTAGTGTGGGCCTTTGCTTGAGTGACTCACAGACTAACACACCAACAGCACTTCACTTTCTTGTACCAGATGAGTATCTTAGATGGCTCTTAGATCTCTCAGATGTATCCTAGAGTCTCTCATTTCTCCCCACCCCTTGCCTTACACCCTCCTATCCCTGGCACAGGTTGTTACCCTCACACTAACAATCCTCAGTATCCGTGTTGGGCCAGGATCTATAAATTACCATTGCCAAAGTGAACTAAAAACACTGTGTGTTTCATTTCACTGTATCGCACATTGAACGTACCTTTGGGGAAAACACTTGGCATGCAACAAATGTGAAGGAACTATTTAAAAGCTACTGCAGGCAACATTCACTCCCCAGATTTTCCAAAGGCGGAAGGGCTCCCTTAAGCCTCAGAATGAATCCACACAAAAATGCACTGCCGCATCCTAGAATGCCTACTTATAGGTGTAAACATAATGTATTTATTTAGAGGGACCAGTATTCAGGCTTGCACTGTCAGCTTATTTTTCTTCTTCTGCACACTGGAGCAAACAAAAGGTGTGCTTTCGTGGTTGTAAGGATTTCCCTGGAATATGCCCATACCAGGTGTGTCTTCCACATGAACTGCATGTCTAACAGCACTCCATGTTTTCTGTAAAAAAGCAGTCCCCTTAAAAAGCCAGTTGGTTGGGCACTTACAAATCAAAACTGAGCTTTGAGAACCTCTGCTCAATTAAAAAACATTTTGCCTTGTATTTGCAAATGATCTTTTCTAAAAGCTAACTTCTTTGGTAGTATAAATTGGCATAATAAGCAGGGAGGCTTGTCACAATTAAGGATATGGCCTGTGTGTGTTATTAAATTGTTCTTCTGCCCATTGTAATTATGACTGGATTTGATCATGTAACCTCGTTCAGCACCTGGGCATAATCCACAGCACCGTGAACTCAAAGATTATTTTTCTGTTGAATGAGTTCAATTAGTTTTGCACTTAGCTCTGGTAGTGGTTTGCCATTGTTACAACTAGTAGGGATTAAAAGAAAAGAAAAAAAAATCCAATGTAGACAAGGCCAAAGTGAATAACATCAGAAGCCTGATCATTTGTCACCTATGGTCACTCGAAACCATTATTTCTTTTACACACTGTAATTTCAGATAGACTTGTGTAAACAGTGTAAAGATTTATTTTCTCAAAATATCAGAACCACTTAGCATGAGTCACAAGCTAGATTTCAGGCAGATAATTTTCTTCTAATAGATTTTTGGGTTAACAAGATAAAAATTAACATGAAAATGATTATGTGCTGACTGAAGGAAACCTGGTTTTATTTTGTTCCCTATTTGTTTTACAAGGGAAGTCTTCAAATATCTTGCAGGGGCAAAAATATTTAAAGTGTTTGCACATGTTTCCCATTTCCATTTTATAAGATTCATTCACAGTCAGCCAAATGTATCTCTCTCTCTCTCTCTCACTTTCTCTCATTTTTTTTTTTCTTCTGATACACTTCTTAATTAGTCTTAAAGGCTCCAAAGGTGCTTTTTTCTGTCTGTCTTTTTATTCCAGATGTAGAGAGTGGCAAGCAATGCTAGCAGTTAAGTCATAGGGCTCTAAAACCAATGCTGGATGCGCCTCAAAGGATTATGGGGTGTCCTATGATTTGCTCTTTCTACTTGGTATAAAGGAGCAAAGTGGAGATCTAAGGCCTGTGCGTCATTGTAAACTGAAGTGACTGCACTTGGATAATGTAGATTTGGCTTTTACTGCCAAATTCTAGCCCCTGTGAAGATTTTGCCATTGGGATCAGCGTATAGCTCCATCTTCAAAGGGCTGCAGTCTGAGATGAATGCTATCATCACGACAGACTCCAAGTATGCAGGGAAGCCAAGGCGTTTTCTGCTCCTCTCCTTCTCCATGGTCAGACCCTGCAAGGTCTCTGTTACATGATGGGCAAGAGGACGGGCTCTTTCACAGACCTTTTCTGTCCCCAGAGAAGCTGTGTCCAGTTTGCTGTGCCACCAGAGGCAGGGGCACAATGGTGTGAGAGATGCTGTGCAAAGCCATACAGAGGGCATGTCTCAGCAGGGCTGTTTGCACTTAAGGGCCAGTCTTTAAAAATATTTAGGCACATGATTTTTTAGGAGTTAGGTCTTTTTTTCTCGTTTTAAAATCTGATCCAAAATGGCTACACACAAGGGTAATATAGCAGACTTGAGTGATTGGAAAGTAGTGCACAGAGAAGGGTCTGACTGTTCTCTGAACCACCCAGAGCACCAGCTCATCCTTGGGCTGTCCACGCTGACTGTCCCATGGGAACTTTGTAACCACAAGTGCTCAAGATAGCAAATACAATTTAACATGGCTCAAGGTCTCTGTGCTGATGAATGTGTCCGTGCAGGACTACCAGGGCAGAAATGAATATTTTTAAGGAGAATCTTATCACAGTGATTAAAGTTGCTTTGTATTTTGCAAAGTGATCTTTTTTTCCCATCACCCAAGTTTCAGCACCACAGTGACGTCTCTCCTCCCATTTTAGCAGTAGAGGGAAAGGAAGGATTTAAAGGAATTAGGGACTGAGTAGACTGTTACAACTTCTTCTCTTTGCTCAGCATTATTTTAGCCTCAGAAATCCCTCAGATCATGATGAGTCATTTTTAATCTATTTAATCCCAAGTTACGTCAACGTCATTTAAGGCTCGTGAATAAGTCTTGACTGATGTTTACGTAAATGAAATAGGAATAACGAGTACTTCACCAGGACAGAGCAAACATGTATTCTCATGACAAAAAAAGGGAAGGACACTGAGTTAGTCCCAACTAGTGAAAGAAGNAAGGGAAAGAAAAATGAAATACAGCTGTTTGCAGGAGATCTCTGGTGTATTAAAACTGGGACTGGAAAGTTGCCTTTCTCCTGCTGATGTAAATCAGCAGATCTCTTTTACAAGTGGGCAATTTCTGTCCAGAACAAGGGCAGAAGCCCTTATCTGCCTGAAGTCTTATCTGCCTTGAGTCTAGCTCATGATTTGCACAAAGTAGTTCTACTGAAGTCCTATTTGGGTCAAATCACAAGGGAAATCAGACTCTGCGACCCTCAACAGTAGAATGGATTCAAGCTTAGACCTATGATTGTTTGCATTAAATATATGAAAGAACACATGGGCATCCTTTTGGTTCCACGTAGCAAAACGTTTCAGTAAATGATCAGGAAAAACAGCAGTAATCCCTGAAGTCGGCAGCAGCCAAACCATGGCAGCCTCACCAGCCCTGCATCAGCAGAGATCCCCATTCCTTGGTTTGAACCAATTTCTTCTTGTCAAGTTTGGAGTCTGCCCTACCAACTCTACAACAACCTTCAGAGGCAACACCTGAATCTTGCTTCTCCTTCTTTCTTCTCTTGGAACATTCTCAGCAGTCACTGCAGAGGTTTTACTAAACATGTCAGATTAAAGGTATAACCAGACGAATAAATGCAGTCCATCTGAGGGCATGTTTCCTCTCACACGTTCAGTGGCTGTCAGCATTTTGAATAGGATTCAGGAACATGTCCTTGAAGCTGGCTGGAATGTAGCTTAATATATCAGGGGCAGCATTACAGAAAGGAGAAAAAAGGATGGGGGAAGCTTTCATGGACACATACCCACCCCCCCCACCCTGCCTTTCTTTTCTAATACTGCATTTACTGCAAACCAGAAATAAACAAGCTGTATTAGCAAGGAGAATGGTAATCTCCAGCCATCTCACTCTGCTTGTGAGTGCAGTGGAGCAGTTTGTGATGTAGTCTCCTGGGTTTTTTTCACACTCTCTTCAAAGCTTATTTTCTTTTTTATCAACAATTTATTTATAGTGAGAGGTGGTTCCTTTCAAGCACTTCTAACTGCCAGATTTCAGCACGGTACAAAGCTAGTCTTTTGTTAATATTCCTGTTTCAAAGGGTAACCAAGACATGGGGTTACAAAGTGACTTCTCCGTCTCATGCTTAGTTCTTCTCACTACTTGCTTTTCTTTGCACAACTCGCCTCTCTAGAAATAAGTCAACTTTCCCTGGGCAAGGTCTTGTCCTGATCTCAATGCAGGGAGCAGTACCAGACCAGCCAGGCTGAACTGGCCCTTGTTCTTCTTATATTTGCATTAAGCTTGCAAGGGGCAAGGTTTTCTGCAAATGAATGATGAGAGTTAGTCCCTTCTTGAGCAAATGCGTGCTTTTGGCACACAAGAGAGTCCCAGAAGGAAGGTGAACTGAGCACAACACATCAGTAGCAAAGCGGCAGCAGATGCAGGTGTCTGGATGCTCTACCAGAAAACATGCCATAGAACAAGCAGCATTTAAACTCCTCTGAAATTGCACGTTATTATCACTATGGAAAAGCAATAATTTCACAAGAGGAGGATCTTTCAAACATTGGTTTAAACATGTGAATATTAACTGTGCTTTTGATTGCTGCTCTTTTTTGTTGTTTTTACTTAAAATGTCTACTTGTCAAATCTTTCAATTAAGGAAAACAGTTAATCTCAAAGTCTTTTTAAGGTCTTTTTTAATTCTAGAGCTGAACACATTATAGTTACATTGTACCATCCTTCTCTGAAACCCATCTGGGGTTCAGGTGGGTAATACTAGGAGTCCACTCAGAGAAGTTTAAGTAAATGAGCTATATGGGATACCTGATGACTTCTGCATTTATCTCTTTTCATCCACGTGCATTTGTAGGAAGACAAAGTGCTGTGTTATGGTGAAAGAAAAAACATACAGGCTCCTGTGCATTGTAGGGTACTTAAAATATCTCCTTAAAATGTAGATTTTGACTTTCTGCCCAGCACTGCCTTGAAAGTTTTGCCATTAAAACCTAATTGCTAAGTAAATGTTCAGTCAGTATTTCTCAGTGAAGAACAGAGAGAAAGTGGTTCAGTGCTTAGTTTTACTATCATTTTTGCTCCTGGTAATCTGTTCCTTTTATTTTTTATGTGACATTCTTTCGGTTGCAAGCTACTAATCTTCCATCTTGGAATAGACTGCACCTCTTTGAAACCAAGGGGGGAGGGTAAACTGTGTTAGGTTTCCCTGAGTTATTTACCGCTTCCCAACCGAAAGATGAATTTCCCTTCTCAAGGGTCGCTGGCACCATCATTTTTCCCTAAATATTCCTGACATGTCACAAATCACTGCTTGGTTACTGACTTGGAAACGGTCTCCTTTGTGCCTCTCCTGAACAAATTGGGAAGCTGGTGGCTCAGATCCAGAAATGAATCCAACACTGGGGTAGAAGAAACACTCAGGGCTCATGGATTTTTGTTTATTTAATAAGATGCATTGAATTAATTAAGTTAAGCTTTAATATGATAGTCCTGTTCTGTGACCTTGTGAGCTCCATACCTGGGTTGGGGTGGGGAGGAGGTTAGTGCCACCAGGCAAAGTCCCCCAGAAAATGTCGCTGGGCACTAGCTCAAGGCAAGCACAGACATTAACTACTGAGAGACAGCAGCAGCTCCCTCCTCACTTTTGGGCTGCAGAGCTTCCCTCTGTTGCTGAGGTAGAGAAGCAACAGGTTTCACTTTTCTCTGAGCTACCTATTGAGGGGAGTCTTGGGAAAATCTCCATTTATGAAGGGGAAGATAGATGTGCACCGGCAGCACATGCCAGCATGGGTACTTCACTGCCTTTCTACCCATTGCCCTGCTGACAGGTATTTGCACATATATCAAATGAGGAGCTTCAAAATGGGGTCCTGTTTATGCAGAGCTTGCTGAGGTGAACAAATTCAGCTTCTTTAGACCTTCTTGCAATTCACAGTTAGGCTGTGAGGGCTCTGAGCTGCAGTGTGCCTTTTTCCCTTCTCCTCTGTCACACAGCACTTGCTCAGCATGGGGCTTTGGACTGCAGCAGGCATGCAGAAGCTGTACCAACCCACAAATAATAACTATAACATTTCAGGGCATATCATTACTGAAAGCCCCTGAAGTTTGCTCTACAAGGGAGCGCTCACATGTGTTTTGTCTTCCCCCCTCATTCTATAACCACTGTTGATTCCTTTCCTGATTACTCCTTGCAAGACCTGTGATTGAGTAGACGTTAGCCTGAGGATGTGAGCTACCAAGGGTACCCAACACCACAAAAATCCCTAAAGGCAAAAATAATGAATGAAACTTGTCTTTCCTGCTGACTAGTTCGCTGGTACAGCAGAGCCAGGGGGTGTCGCTACCATCTCCCTCCCAGGGGCTGGGGGACAGACCTTCCCCCACCACACGAAGGGTTCTCCCACCTGAGAGATGCTAAGCAACAGCAAAGTTTTCTTTGTTAAAACAAGAAATAAAAAGAAGCTTTAGTATTATTTCTTGCTACACCTGGGAAAGGAACTTGCATCTCCTGTGTCTTGCAGAGTTCAGGTAGCCGTGATTTGTAAGCACCAAGTCATCAGTTAAAACTAATAATAACAATGAAGCTCTATTATATTTCTCAGTAGATGCTTATCTGAAATGTATAGTACTCCAAAGCTGCAAGATTTATTATTTGCTATTTATTTGATCTTATGGATAATTGCTTAATTAAAGCAATTAGTAGCTGCTTTCAAAACCCAAAATCATTACTAAGCTAACATCTAGTGAGCAGTTGCTCCAACCATAATACCTTCCTTTGCTCTTTGACAGTGCCAGCCCTGTTTATAGTAGCTACACCATAAGGTACATCTTCACTGCCAGACAACCCATAGCAGTGTAGGATTGGATTCTGGGACGTAAAGTTGATACTGCACTATTTATGGCATCCACATAACTATTGTCACTACAATTACAGTCTGATCTGAGTTTGGCAGGAGGTGGGAAATAGATTTTAAAGTGGAAAACTTAAATATGTAGAACTCTTTCTGGTGTTTGCTAATAAATTATAGCTTTGAGTGGTATTTTAGCTTTTTTTTCTGAGACAAATTCTTCATGGCCATAGTAAATTCATCTGAGTTATTTCATGCTTCTCTTGAGAAAGTACTAATGTATATACACACACACATATATATAGTTAGGCCAGAACCAAGACATAATGCTTTGAAAGGACATTCTGTGATGGAAACCTATGTCAAGGATCCAGTGGGGATTACAGAAAAATGGCTTAGTCAGTAGAAAAACTTGTCAGCCAGAATGTAAATAAGCAGAGAGTCCATATCCACAGTCCTAAAGGGAGAAAAGGAAATTGAATTCATTTATGGCTTCACTCTTGAACCCTCCCACAGCACAGGAAGCAGTAGGCCATGTAAAACCTATAAATAGCTATTGGACTTCAGGTTCCCTCCCAGACAGAGAGTAAAAAAAAAAATAAAAAATGCTCCCTAGGGAAAAACATGATCTTTTCTCCATGTTTGAGTTGTCATTTTTGACAGAAATGATACAAGCTAATTAATTTTTTGTTAATTTATTTTGTCTGATTCAACAACTGCCTGTCACACAAATCGCTCAGTAAGGCAGACTTTTCTTTGCTATAGACTTCCTAGTTCTCTTCCACTCTGAAGCACCATTAGGTTGATACAGGCAAAGTGGACCTGTTTAAGTCAAATAAACATGAAGAGCATTAAGTTCACTTCTTCCTCAGTGCTTCAGCTTTGTACGTCTGCTCCAAAAGGAACCCAAACTTATTCCAGCTTAAATCTCTAGTGTGGGAGAATGACTGCTCTCTTCTGGTCAGCTGGTTATATTAGAGATAAAATTATGAAGATGCAGGACAAAATAAAATTCCATTCTGGAACTGTCCTGGCATTTGTGTTAAGCCTGGAATAACTGAGCAGTCATAACTTTGGCTGGATTTTTCCCAACCTGTGAACCATTTTGAGATCCAAGAATTGTCTCATCTCAGATCAGGAAAAAAATGTGATTTGTGAAGTGAGCTATCACAAAGTAAGTGCAGGAAAAGACTGCAGTACCTAATAGCTTGGTAATGGTCAGGACAGCAACCCCTTGACTGCACAATACTTGCTTTGAGTCTACCATGCACAAGAGTGCTGTACTCACTGAACTGTGTGAACTGGTTTATTTCCGTCTTAGTTAAATATTTATTATTTGGGTAAAGCAGAGTCCCATTTCATTTCTATTTAGATTTTAAGCTTCTCAGTTGCCTTTACAGCACCATGCACACTGACTACTATATGCCTCTGAAATATTCACAATAAACTTCAATTTCTGTTCAAAATAACACTTCATAACTATTTTGATAAAATATTAAAGGGTTGTTCTATTTTTTACTTCTGACATGAAACTCAGGATCCAGAGTGTGTCTTTGGACCCAGCATGTTTCGCATGCCTGACCCAGAACGTACCCCCCACATCAGTGTTAATTAAGGAGACGAAGGTGACTAGCAAAGGGCATTTCCCTGATCAGGCAGCTCAGATATCACTTTCCTGTTCTGTCATGAGAAAACAGCAGTGCTTTCTGCAGGGAGATCCATTTGGTCAAATGGTTGGCCATGTATTTATTAATATTAATAATATTATTATTAAATTACGTATTTATAATTCCCTTGCCTGGGAAGGTGGGGAAATCATGTGCACAGCTCCTCAGCCGTCTGGAGCAGTTGCTGCCTGCTTGAACATGCTACCATTTTCATTTTGCATTCTCCTGTAACTCTGTAAGGGCAAAGCCAGCTCCAAAGAAAGCCCTGTGAAGTCTGATTGTTCTGAGATAATCAGTTGAGGAAACAGGTAAAAGACAAACCCTGGAGGTATTTATTCTTTTTTTTTAAAGAATAAATCTGTCTTCTGTAAGCGGTATGCACTTTACAGGCCTTTCACAGTTCAAAACACTTTTAATAAACATACACAAGAGGCAAAGTGTGGATGGGTTTGAAGCCGGAGGTAATCAGATTAGAAAATGAGATAAGCAATTAGCAGAACCGTTCAAAGTACCAGCTGAAAGAAAAAAAGTGCATCTCCTTCACACACCCACAGACATCAGCCGTAACCTACAGATGTTCCCTTGCTCAGATTCAGTCTGTTTACATAAACATCCAACA
Organism: Pandion haliaetus; assembly: GCA_013401275.1. NCBI lineage: Eukaryota > Metazoa > Chordata > Aves > Accipitriformes > Pandionidae > Pandion > Pandion haliaetus. The sequence goes on from VYZV01021148.1 coordinate 61,870, forward strand.
TCATTCCAACAGGGCTTTGTGTTGTGTTACCTTGTTTAATGGGTAATTTCTGCATTAAGGGATCTGCAGTTTTAAATTAAAGCTCTAATTCTTTTTGGCATTAAAATCCCAATGTATGTGACTTTACACTCATAAAGCACTGGCAGTTCCAAGCCCCTTTTTGTTGAACACGAATGTACCCGTAGCACATTCTGCACTTTACATCAACTCACAGTGCTGCAGCTGAGGGCACGAAAACCAGCCAGAGATGGCAGGAGTGTTGAGTCACATCAGGGAAGAGTGGTTTTCATAATAACTCAGCAAGCTGAATCAGGAGCAATGTTGTTAAAATCTCTCAAGTATGTACACAGCAATTACCCATTGATGCAAAGCTTTCTTGCACATTTCACAACATTTATATTATAGCAGCAGAAATTAAGGGACAAATTCACTGGAGATCCTTAGGAACCTGTTTCAATTTGTGATTAAACACAAATGTGCATTTATCTGCACTTTTAACATCTAAACGCATATCAAAACATAATCTATGTTTTCTTCCAGAGCTCTCCATTTTATCTTTTTATTTGTTGTATTTACTGAAAGCTCTTAAGGGAAAGCTGAAAACAATTTCTGTCTGCAAGGTGCTGGGGAAACAGTGAGGAAACTCTTTTCCCATTCTGAAGAGTTTATAACATAAGTAGATGTGTTTAAGTGCCCTCTTTTCAGTGGGAAACAGTAGTGTACTTTGATGTCATGTTTTTCACCCCCATGAAGAGACGTCCTCTTTGGAGAGAGGGGTGCTGACTGTGGAGAGAAGGAGGAGATTACTAGCTACCTGTTTTGTCATACAGTATTTCTATCCTGAACCGGATGATGAAGAACATGGGTGGATCTTTGAAGCAGTAACGTAATGCTAACCTTCTCTTTCAAACATGCTGCAGTGGAAAATTACAGGTCACTAAGGTCTTCAATAAACATTTAATCATATAATCTAATATATTAATATTGTATATGCCCTGGAGAGCCAGGTATGCATTACAAACATATGTAACAAAAATTTATAATCCAACAAGCTTCTAGAGCGTTAAGAAATTACCAAAAATAGTAGGAAGGAGGGGTTTTGTAAAAGAATTTACTTCCAACTTGAAGCAGAGACCTTCAGATTACTGGTTCCCTGTATCTTGAGATGACTGTCTCTATGCTGTGAGCGGTAGGGTTTTGATTCTGGCTGTGGCGAGGCACAGACTCAAATTGGTAGAAATGACACAGAAGACCCTTTGAAGTCTTTTTTTCTCATCTTTTGGACTCAGATTACTGCTTTGACCTTTTGTGCTTTCTAGCATTTAAGTACTGTCTTTTCTCACATGCTATAGAGACTCCCAGTGGTGGTCACACTCCTAACATAATCTATTCAGGTAGATGGATGATAAGTATGCCAAGGAACTCACTGGGCTGGGAGGCTATTTACAGTAAAGGATTACTCAAACCTTCAGTGTTTGCTACATGAAATCATGGGATGGTGGATGTTCCTCCAGGAAGAAGTATATCAAAAGAGCCTGTGACACTCTGCCCATCTTACGTCTCATATTTCCCCAGAGTTCTCTCTATTCCCATACTATATGATCTATGCAGACAGCACAAAAATGCTGTGTTTGAAAATTCAGTTTGAATGTCAGCCTTTAAAATACTAGACCAGCAAGCTTCTCCTTGTGTTCACTCAGACGTGGTCCTGGTGCAGGACAAATGTGACTTCTGCTGTTTGCAAAGAGTCGGTGAAGCTGTATGAGCAATGAAGCAATAGTGAGCTGAAAATATTATTGAAACATTGCTTTGCATCTTTGTGCCAACATTTGAGATGTTGACAAAAGATAATGTTGAAGTTTCAAAGCTGGGGAAAAAAAATCACACAGCATTTTTGTGATGTCAGAGGAAGAAGGAAGCCAGATTGAAATGAAGGTCTGCTCTCAGGCTCTAATCTTGTAGACACCTACTTAACTTTAAGCCAATTAAATCAATGGACTACTTAACCTTTGCCTACAGGAGAAAGGATTTGCCAGAACAGTTTATATTAGTGCCCCAAACAAAATAAGCAGTCCTCAAAAAAGCACTCTTCTTTCAGCAAAACTGTATCTGCCCTTAGTGTCACAAGTATAAAAATATGGCCATATACTGTTAAGGAAAATCTTTCCTTTAAGTGACACCAGTAAAACAACTGTTTCTGTCAGAGTCAGTCCTATATACTTAAAAATGAGCAGCAAACAAAGCATTTGCAGGATGAAGGCTTCATTTTACAGTGCAAGTCAGCTTGCACAGAACCAGTATTCGAGCCCATTTTGCTCATGGCTCACATAAATCCACCAAGATGTTTAATGAGCCAGGTTCCTGGAAGCATACAGCAATGGGCAAGTCCAGGGCTCTAGGTCTGACCTGGACAGCCTCCTTCAAGCCCCTCAGGGCTTCCAGCTTGGCCCCTACCCTGTGGTTGGTGCTCATTTGTGAAATGTCTCCCAGGGGTGCCTATTCCCCTGCTAACAGGAAGGCTGAAGTCCCCAGAGAGGGCACATGAGAAAAGGACGGTATGAAAGACACTTCTGGCTATTTGCTTTTATCAGTTTGTTAATACCTAAAAGTGACTTCATGTCACTTTGTGTGTATGGAGGTGTTGTTGTTCTGCAGAGCTAGTTAGAAAGAAATGTTGCGTGCTAACTTTAATGAAACCCAGGGCTCCACTGAAACAGCACCAATGGTCTAATAACACGTTACATCATTTGTCACTGGACACATTGAGAATATGTCACTGGAAAACCTTTAAAAGCTGAGATGTAAGTGGTGTGGAGACAACCATGGCCTCAGCAGGGTAAAAAAGACAGTATCATTTATAAATGTTTTTATGTATAATATTTACATTCGGAACATTTAAATGTAAAAAGGAAAAAGAAAGCCTACACTTAACATCTTCCCAGATGTTAACAACATCTGTCTAGATGTCAGCCCTAGGATCTGACATTTTATATGTAAAGGGGAGTTTTTCAGTATTTCTTTTTTTTATTTTTTTTTCCCCCCAGATTAATTGTCCTGCATGTTGGTCCCATCACTCTTTGCTCTGGGCCATATGGTCATATGTCATTAACCCTGGAGACCAACAGCCTAAGAAAGTGGAACCATATGTTCTTAGCAAAGATAAATAGTAAATAGGGCTGCATGCAATAGGATTGTTGGTTTCTGAGGATGGGGCTTGTGTGTTGGGTTTTTTTTGTTAAAATGAACACAAATACATTTTGGTGGCAAAGCACATGGACAAACATGCCCTGGTGTGCAAAACCTAGCAGCTCCATTGCCCTCTGGCAAAGCAGCTTCTGCCTCTAAAGGAGGGCTTGTGGGGTCCGTGTCCCAGCTCTGCCTCCTACTTGGAGAAAGGGGAGGGGGAGATGCTCTTTCATTGCCATGTTGAAATGATGCTGAATACTGCAGGCAAAGTTCCCCATCTTTCATCACAGGGTCACTGTGAGCCACGACCAGCTGCAGTGGCCTCTCTGTGCATCTCTCCCTTGTGCAGCTTGGTCTCTATAAGCTAATGCTTCTAAATATCTTATTTCCTGTCAATTTAATGTGACAGAAAAGGTGTGTTTTTCCTCTGTGCCAATTCTTTTTTGGCTGTCATCATTTTGAGCCAAATGAGAGATTTCCTTTTAGTTCAAGGATACTATGGCAGCTCTTTCAGGGGAGAGTGATTCCACGCGACACAAAGGGGCAGGGAGTCAGTAGTTTGTTCATCTGTCTCTCACCCAACAAAGTCACCCTGACACCTCAGTGTATCTAAGGAAAAGTGGGAAAATATGCACAGACTCATGGCTGGCTGATGAGACAGGCTGAATTACTTCTTTCTTGTCAGGTGTCATTCTTATTTTCTGTGTATCCAGTGGTAAAACCTGAGCTTTCATTTCCAGACAAGGGCAGTGTTATTGCATGCTAAAAAGCTGTTGTATTTCAGCAGTAGCACAGAAAGCCAGTGAATAATAAGTGGATATATGTGCCAATGAGATATTTTTATAACAAAATGTCCATTTGTTTGGATTATTTATCATGAAACAATAACAACAACACCTGTAGAGAATTATACGGTGATAGAACACTGAAAAGAATTTGAGCTGAATATCATGCCTTGCAGATTTGCTGTCATCCTTTTGAACCTCATTGCAGACATGTTACTAAAGTTATCTACTAAAGGAAGAAACTTTGTAGTCCCAAATATTCACCTCCTTTCCATGCACAAGCCCAAGAAAGGCCCAGAGACCTATATTTAGAGCAGGTCAGGAGGGAGAAGGGGGTTGATAAGCTGATGCTTGAATAAAGGCTGTTTCATCCTGCCTGAGATGCATTACATTCCTGAGAGCTTGGCACAAGTATCGCATGGGCAGGCCACCACAGCAGCCAGGCTCCCAAATCCTACTTTCTACTTGTTTGTTGACTTTACATAAACCAGATTAGCTTAGCCCACAACAACACACATTTGCAGTGAGTATCTACAACATGTTTGTTTGGATGAACAGCCCAGTGAGCTAAAAAATAGCACATGCAGCCACATATGGCACCAAGGATCTACAAAAAGGCACAGACCGTAGAGGTCCCAACCTGGAAAGCTGCTAAGACCAGTTTTATGCGGTATCTCAGTATACATCACACACCATCACCTTTTCTAATCCTGTCTGGCCCCTAAAGGTCGGCACTCTGCTCAGGCTTCTGGGTTTGACTGACTCATCCCATCCTAGGTTGCGTTGCAGGCAGCTCTTGCTTGTTTTATTGCCATGGGATGTGATCACCCTACTGCATTTCTGATTTGATACAAATAAGAAAGATCTGCCACCAGATTTGCTATGGAAAAGATGATACACATGAGACTAATTCTGATCCAGCTGTAACCTCAGGGAAGGTGAAGAGTGCCTTTGTCCTGCCCTGGAAGGACATAGGAGGTCCCTGTGTCCACTCCTGTCCTGTCATCCTGGGGCAGCCTGGCCGGTCTGTACATGCAGGGCCACCTGGGATACAGCCTTGAAATGTCAGTCCTTCCTCCAGCTACTCTGCTTTCTGTGGGAAGCCAATCCACATTTGTTTCTTTGGATGTTTTATGTTGTGGGCAGGCCAGAGAGGTCCACTCTCATTGTGAATGTGCCTCTCACTAGCCCCCAAAGTTTCCCCACCTTTGCTGTTGTCCCCAGCATGGCCAAGGATGTGTGCTGTAATGCTTTGACAGAAACACCACATCTGGGAAACAGTGGCGATGTGGGCTTATCAAGTTTCTCAGGGCATTCTGGGATGTCCTCTGTCAACTTTGCTGGTCTGCTAGTTGCTTCTCATAACACAGCTAATTTGATCATATTTAGCATGCATTCTTCACACATGATCTTATTACAGTTCCAGTGCTCTTGTTTTTGCTTATTCAGGCTGACCTTAGGCATCTCCTGCCATCCTCTGCCATGGTCAAGACCTCCCAGCTTGTTGCCTGGTGGCCCCCAAAGGAAGGTGTGAAGATTAACAGCCTAGAGGATGTATTTAATGAATGGCAACAAGGGATTAGTGACACAGTGTCACCTTTCATGGCCTCTTTAAGCAGGCGAGCTGACACCCGTTTATTTTTGTTTGCACTGTTGAGTAAACTCTGGAAACGGACTGGATTTACAGTCTCTGCTCCCCCAGTGAGGAGCCTCCTTCTGTCCACCAGTGTTTGCTTGGGGTGATGATAAAACTAGTAAGCTCTCTCCCACCTTTCTCCCAGGGGAATCCTGGGCCTTAAAGTTTCATGGCCTTCTCCTTACTGCTAAAGATGCAGGGGGAAAGGGTTTTGCTGGGGGAGAGATGTTTCAAGAATTTGGAAGGTCTGTTTGACAGCTTAGGTTTCCAGCTCTCCATGTCCGTCAAAAGCCAGCCCCATATTCCCCACTCCTGCCACCTGCGGAACACATCCTCTGCCTGGCCAAGGCTTAGCTGCTAGGGAGTACCAGGGCAGCTTACCTGCCACCCTCCTGCCACACCTCACAGCCCCCTCCTTCAAAATTTTGGAAAGGAAAATTTTGGCAATGAACTCTAAGGCTACAGGATGTAAATGCAGAAGGCTTTCTTACTACAGAGCTAACTGCACTGCACTGGACAGGGAGGTTGTCTGACCACAGCAAGTTTTATTTATGTAGTTGCTTATCCTTGTTCCACTGATTGACATCTAGAGCCAAACCTCCCCAGACAGCAGTGGGCTTTGATGAAGCCCTCAGGGACCAATCTGATGACCTTGCTCCAGCAAAGTGTTCATACACCTGCTTTATTTCAAGCATTTCCACAAGACCTATCAGCTTTGCTGGGATTCTGAATGTGCTTCAAGCATAGTGCATGTACCATGCTCAGTGTAGGGCTGGCCTGGGACATGTGGTCCTCACAGCATGCTGTTGGATAAGGTGATGCCACAACTGGCCTTGCAGTAAATTCTGAGTGATTTCTACTGTCTCTGCTTTCAAATCATTCTTTATGCTACGGAAATCCTAGCGCTCACAAAATTTTTTTCTTGGTGGTTGCCCTAAGTTCTACTGTTCTTCATTTTGTTTCATTCTTACCAATCCTCTCACCCTTTGCAGATCTCTTGAAGAAATCCACAGAGCAAATTTGACTGTGACACCCGTAGAGTACATCTCAGTGCAACTTTTAGGGATCTAGAAGAAAATACACAAAGCAAAGGAAAAGGGTCAGTTGAGCAGAAAGCCCAGCTGCACAGATGGTGGCGTAAAGGGAAAGCTCCAGCTGGGGATGGGAGGTCAAAGCTAGAGAGAATCTCTTGGACTCTGTGTACAGGGGTAATCTTTGCTGCTGACGATAAGTAAATACATTTTGTAGTGGTGGGGAAACTGTGAAGTTTATCTTTTCCAAGCAGCTTACCATGGCAAATGTTGCAATTGTATCTGAAATGCAATGCAGAAATTAGTGTCTCCAAACAAGAGCCCAATCAAATGGCTTTGATTTCTCTCTGGTTCAGGGAGTCTCCTGAGATCCTATCTCCCCTCATGTCAAGGACAGAGGCTGATATGTTTCCTTTTCATAGAGAAGAAAACAAAAAGTGTAAAATCCTGACTGAGCAGTATTTCAGACAAATGCTGGTCTGATTTAGCAGTGCTGGCTTTGATGCTTTTTAGAATGTGTTTAGATTGTGCTCCTGAGCTTAGCTGATTATTTGTATGCTGGAATTCATTTTAATGACTAGTTTGTGGTACAGTGGAGACCTGAAAGAAAAACAAACAAGCAAGAATGCTCATAAAGATGTTTATTCTATTTTTATTTGTTTTATGCAAAATGCATCATAGATGGAGAGATTAAAATCCTGACTGACAGCTTCTATTCATGGAAATCACTGGCAGAGGAAGTTGTGCATAGTTCAGGACTGACCCACGTTAGCAATGCCATGTCAGTATGAAACAACAGGTCCAGGCTGAAGATGCATCAGCCTGTCATCAAGTGGTCCATAATCAGAGCAAGGGTGGGAGATGCAGGTTAGGACTGAGGTTTGTCAGCAGAGATGTATAGGTTCAGTTGGGAGATACACATCAGGCCAAATGCAAAGCAGGGGAGGTGGAGAAAGCTACTCCAGGACTCACTTTGCTTGGCTCAAGGCAATGCAATCTGCTCCATTGTGTTACAAATTAATTTCCCCTTCAATTCACAACTTTTTATCTTTCCTTTTTTTTTTTTTTTTTATCATGCTTGCTATTATTTTTAAAGCAATTAAAACATAGAAACAAGACCCAAGGAAACACCCACTGCATTCCTGGGATGATCTGTCTGTGCTCCCTGCATTCCACCCGAGGCACAGTGGTGGGAGGCAGCTGTGTGCCAACACCACCACACTCAATTCCCACAAGGGAAAAAACCATGGATGAAGTAGGATGATACAACCCAATTGCTTCCAATGAATACAAGGTCTGGGAAGAAGTCCCCCAGGGCCTTTTTCCAAGTGCTGCTTCAAAATGCCTTCCACTAACCAGGACAAACCTATCTTTAAAAAAAAAAAAGCTAATTAACATTGCACAGTCTCCGCACCCAGATTCCTGCCGGTTGGCATTTCTGTACCTTGGATGCTGTGTCTTTGCAGCTGGATTCCTGAGGCTTAACACCTTAATTCCTGAAATGAGCCCCAGTCCTAATTCCTGATTTTAGGAAAACAACATTCCTCCCATTGAATGAAAACATTTGTACACAGTTCATAAACCATCTTCCTGAGGGGTGGGAGGGGAGGGAGGCTGGAAGAGGAAGGCCTGCAAATGCATGGCAGTGTAGCATAGAAGTGCATTGTCTGTAAGTCTCTGATGCTGCTGGCTATAGGAGCCAGCTGCTGTTTGGGTAAGTGCTCTGTTCAAATATTCAAATCCCCCGCTGGACAGGGCTATGACCAAAACACTACGCAAATACTAATAAACACATTGCGTAGAAGTCTCTGGATCAGGTCTTTCATTTCTCTCCTCCAATAACAGACCCAGATTCAAATTCAGCAGCCGAACTCCCCTCGGCATCGCCATCATTTGAGTGGGAGAGTGTGCTCCAGTTTTCTGACCGACCCTGTCCTAGCACAGCTGAGACAGCTCCACATCTCAGGTCAAACAACTCTTTTGCAAAAAGTAGAACAAACAAAAGCTTGTTCCCCATCTGCTGTGCCAGAAGGGTATACAAATGGATATAGTTGCTCTATAGTTGCCGTGTTGCTTATATTCTTTCTTCCATCCATGATGGGTTGTGGCTTAGAGGAGCCTGTGATGGGACCCAGCACAGTCATTTTTATATCTTGCAGTCTGTCTCCTTTGTAAACCTGTATTAGCCAAGCTAAACCCAGTGTTTTCTCTCACTGAGAACAGGGTCTCTCTCAATTACTGATTTCATAATATCCATAGGAGCCACCACTCCTCTGAGACATCAGGTGCAAAGTGGCCAGTGAGTCCAAAATGTAAGATTTTATAAAGAGTGGTGTGGACACATGCACACTCACGTCTACCATAGTCACACCGAGGAATGGCAGGGTTTGACTTGGTGCTGCAGTTTGTATGGTTTTAGGGAAGGGAAGGAAAACTGTCAAAAACGTTGAGGTAAATTATTATATTGGCAGCCTTTGGGCACCACAGCAAAGTTACGAGTTCTCTGTTACCTCCTGGCTCAGTCACAGGCTGTACTATGATTTTATAAGGTGATCTTTTCATGGAGCTTCTGGATATGGTGGCTCTGAAAACCAATTCATTGTACATGGTGGCTTATGAAATGGTCATACAAGATGAAATGCAATTGGGGGAAAAATGGAAAAGGGAAAAATAACCCAATTGAAAGATCCAGATGGCTAATTTTGTATCAATTCCCACCTCAAATGTCAGAGAAAACTTTTCTTGCACCTTAGAAAGTGCAGGGACATGATAGCTGAGATGGTTGATAAAATACATTGAATGATGGCTCACCCTTGCCTCAAGGTACCTCTGCAGTGCACTAAGTGCTATCATCATCACTACTCTATTTCTTTTTTTGTTTGTTTTATTCACTGGAGAAGAGTAGAAGAGAAGATCATATTCAATATTTTAACGTGAAAGCGCACCATGCCTGAGAGAGAGAGCCACAAAAGAACTAGGGGTTAGCTCCATTTGCTCTTGGCCTGCATGAGTGCTGGCCAGGTGGATGCAAAGCTCGAAGCTGACTGCAGAAGGAGGAGGCAAAACCCTCTCTTACTGATTCTTGCTCAGAGAAACACACAGGCATGGATTCATCCCACCTGAGCTAGAAGCCTAGCTGCCATCAACTCCAGGAGAGTCCCTGTGAGCAGTCTATCACAACACATTCATTTTGAAAGGTGAAGAAGAGTAATGTTGGCACAAATTAACTAGGAAGATGGTAGAAGCTCCAACACATGGTGTTCTTACTGCAGGATTTGGTCTGCTTTTAAAAGATTTGCTCGAGCAGAAATTCTTGAGTGAAATCCTTTGGCCTGTATTCTGCAGGAGGTTTGCCTAGAGGGTTTGGATGGTTCCTCTTGCCTTTTATATCCCTATCCTAGGAAAATGTAGGTGAGAAGCAAGTGATAATGTTCCTACCTGCTTATAGCTCAGAGTTGTGCTCTGCTTCCTTGCTAGAACTCAGCATGTTAATGCACCTTGTCTCTCATGCCTGGAAGCTCATAATCCACTCAACATCCTGCCAAGAACCTCATCCCAGTCATTCTGTCATAACAAACAGACCTCTTCCCCCATGGGCTGTGTAAGAGCAGCAAGAGTTGACAGGGAGGCTGACAAAAAGCAAGCAGAGGAGACGAAGTGAGCTCCAGTGGGTTCTAAGATATATATTTTTTTCTAGCACACATTGCCTGTCAAATTGCAGGATCCAGTCAATACAGTGAAATTACAGTCCTGAGGAAAAAAAAAAAAAAAAAGAGGAGAGGGAAAAATTTGATTCCGAATTGGAGGGATTAATGGTCAAAAGAATGTTCTTCTGGGAGTAATCTAAGTGTTATATTTACATTTGGCTTGGAATTATTTGCAGTGAGGAATTTCAAATGCAAATATTTTAAAAGCGTAACATGTAGAGAGACACTGTGGGCACTTCTGTTTTCTCTAAAAAAAAAGAAGAAAAAAAAGGTTTTCTTGACTATTTTTTATTGGCATCTTAATGAGACCATAATTACAGCAGGAAAAAAAGGAAAAAATGTAGCTCTTAAAGGTTTGCTGTTACTTTACATACGGGCCTTGGATTTAAAAAAAAAAAAAACTTAAATTTTTTAAAACTATTTATTTTCCAAAGTGGTGCATGGGAGGGAAAAAAATGACTTAGCTAAGTAAGTCTTGTCCATTTATGTGCTTAGTCTGTATTTTCTTTTTCTAAAAAAATATATATGAATAAATGTTGAAAGTAGGCATGTTCTGTTTGTCTTGGCTGGCTCCTTTATCTTGTTTTATTGTGTTACCCTTAGAAGGGGTGCTTTAGGAACAGCAGATTTTTCTGGATTTCTTCTGATTTGACACTGAAGCGAGCACTCAGTGTCTTTAGGTTATTCTCTGTGTTTGTAGCTGCTCGTCTGTGAAACTCACAGTGGCTGAATGATGACAAGAGGACTTACACTTCTTATTCATCAATTTGCTCTCCCACTCTGGGAGCAGCCCCATATGCTGCCATTATGCAGACTTCGCTCTTCTGGGACTTGTGTGAGTGCCCTCTCCTACCTGAGCAGTGTAAGAAGAGCAGAACTGAGCCTGGCAGCTGACATCCGCAGCAGGAGCACCACAGGCACAAATGTTTCGTATCACACAGATCCTTTCGAGGTCACCTCCACTCTGTATGCTCTTCTACATTCCCAAAACTCATCTGCAGCTCACTGAGCTGAGGGGTTTCCTTTCCTTCATGGGATGGTCACAATTTTAAATCATTTCTCATCAGCAGGGTTTGATGTCTGTAGTTCTTCCATGGGATATTTCAAGATCTCCAACTATTTTCCCTCTTTTTATTCACATTTATTAACACTTTATTCATTTTCTTTGCCTTTAATTTTCTCAAGTTTCCCACATCTTTCTTTCACTTCTTTCCACCTTTATTTCTCTTGCTCCCCTCTCACAGATGCCACTTTAAGTGAGGAGCAAACATGTTAAAATAAAGTCCCTTTTTTTCCCAAGGAAGAAAGTGTCCCTTTAATATCCCATACGCCCATCTAAGCTGATGGAGAGGCAAAGCATGACAGGGGTATTCTGTGATTCAAACCTTCCGGGTATTGGCAGGAGAATAAATCTTGTGTCTGACATAAGAGGACATCAGGAACCAGGGAAACTAACCTGAAGCTTTTGGAAAGGGTCCACTTACCTGTCAGTCAGAAGGAGATAAACTTTACATGAAATGGGACCTTCTAAACTCATTAGTTATCCACTTCTGCCAGAACGGCTGACGCGCAGCTCTGGAGGAAAGCAATGAGAGGCAGCCAAAGAGAACAGAAAACAAACGTGAATGGTAATATGTCTCTTAAGAAAGTGCCTAGTACAAATGTGGGAACGCTTCCTGGTCTAAGTAAAATAGGTCTCAAAAAGACTCACATACAAATAGTATTGATCCATAGGAAAACTTTTTTGCCTGGAATTCCTGAAAACAAGGAGATTAGATCATCTCCAGGCAGATGGATGTAGCTCTAAGCAAAGAGAAAACACAGCAAGTACGAGTTGTTCAATACTCTGTTTAACCGACTCCAGGAAGATCTGTTGCTTGAGGGAAAAAGGAAAAAGAAGTAGGGGGGGGGACTGTGGGGAAAGGACGTGGAGTGGTGATATTGCTATGTCAGACATACATTTGGTATATATTAAATAAGCTACCACTGCCTCCCTCCTCCTGCTACCCTGCTCATACAAAATGTTCTTTAAAACCCAATCCTTAAACCTTGCTGCCCTGGAAGATGCTCAGCTGGCTCCACACACTGGACACCAGACAGCAGTTTGCGTGTAGAAACCGTCGTCCACAAAGTTGTCATTCTTTCAGCAGGGAAAGACACCCTCCCATGGACCGTGCTCCTCACCCAGGCTTTGGGGAGCCAGTCCCCCGCCCTGCAGAGGGGATGTGAAATGCAAGGCTGGCAAGATGCTGGTGCATGAAGTAACAGCCTGGGTGAGTGGAGCTGCTTGTTTAACACTTGCAGATAGCAGGGGAAGGCTAGGGAAGTTATGCTGATTTACACCAGGTTCTGGCCCCAGATATTTTCCTTTGTTATAAATAACAAGCAGTAGTTAAAAGGTGACACAAAGGGCTCCTTAATCCTCACAGCATTCTTCCCATCCTGCCTGGATTCATTTGCTCCTGTGTTTCTCGTGATAACCACTCCAGGCAAAAGGCTTTATAATGCAGTCTATAAACTTCCACCCAGTGGAGCTCTGCCAGTGCCAACCAATGACCCAGCAGGCAGCAAGCATGTGTGTCTGTGCTGACTCAGTGATCCAAGTCTGCTTTTAATTTCCTTTCTCTAGTTTTCCTTCATCCTGCAAGAAATAACTGTGAAGTAAATCAAATGGCCTATCTCCGCAGGCTGCCCCTTGGCTTGGCACAGGACAAACAGGGGGAAGAGGCTGCCAACCCTGTGGCTGCCTGACAAAGTGGGTTCTGTTAGCACAGCGTAACTTACTGCAATAACAATCTGCTCTGAAAGCCAGCAGGTCTTTGCCTGCTATCTTTTCCACAATGGCAGTGATCGCAGCCTCACATTCCTGCTCCTCGGTGGAGCCAAAATCAGGAATCATTGAGACTTGTGGAAATTTCTGGAGGGAAAAAAGGAGCTTGGTGTGTTAAGAGAGGGCTACTTCTGTGTTTAGAGAAGCTTTTTATTTTATCTTTGGCCTCAGGCTGAGAGCCCAGCCTCAGCCCAGCCCAGGGGAGAGGAAGGAGAAGGGAGCAATGCCATGGAGAAGCACTCTCAGCAGATTGCGTGTGGGCACAAGACGAGGGTGATTTGCCAGGTAGTTCTCTGAGTTAACACCCAGGTTGAGGATTAGGGCATCGTGTTGCTGGAGGTGCACGTGAAACAGGAGACCTGTGCATCTGTGCCTGCCGAAGAGCAGGGTAGTCTGGCTAAATTCCAGCTTTAGCCTAAATTACCTAAACCTCCCCTCAACATTATGAGCTAAATCTGGTATTACCAATGTCTCCTTCCAAAACATTATTTAATGTTCCTGTGCACTGCTGGACAGCCATTGCACTCCATCTCAGAGGTACTTCACCTGTACTAGCAAAGAGCTCCCTAGATATGCCTTATAGGAGACTCAGCGGGCCAAACCCTGTGGTCCAAGTGTAGCCAAAGGCCCAACTATTGTTAATGTAACTAACACAACATTTGACTTACTGTTCGGAAGGGATTTGAAATTTTCCAATGAAAGGCAGTACAAAACTGCAGAACATTGTTTAAGCGTACAGGCTGAGCAAATGCAATAGCCATGAAAAGGAGGACAGCTAGCTGCTGATTGATGCCATCAGAGCAGCCTCAAATATTTGTGATATCTTTTCCCTCTTGCTCTGAATCCCTTTGGCTGAAATCTGTTTCCCCATCCAATTGCTACCCTAACTGTTGAAGAGACTTCAGGAAATGGCAAAGCCAGATCCTGAACCTGCCCTTGTGTCTAATGTCATCAAGGGAAGTTCGATTATTACTGCTAATGCAACACATGTGTGTAACAGGCACTTCAGCCCTCTATTCGTGACACGTGCCCTGGCAGAACAATACCCTGCCAACTGCGTTGTAATACTATCCTCAATTGTAGAACTGGAAAATCCTCTCCAGTACGACAATGGCCATTACCTCAGATTAACCAAGTCCCTTGAGGAGCCCAAGGACCCTTGGGTTGTTGCTTGTTTCAGTTCATGTTACCTATTTGAATTACATAGTAAAATGAGGGTAAGCTATCTTGTCAAAACCAATGTGGAGCCATGGGAAGGATGGGAGTTTGTTAAAGATTTAGCTCACACTGCTAAGCATTTCTAACCCGCTGACTTTCCATTGGGTTGGCTTTTCCCTGTCCCTCTTATCACAGCATTTGCAAGTAAAAATACATCAGCAGGGAGATGTATGTAGGACATCTGTGGGCACACCTGTGGCCTATGAACTTTTATCTCTACTGTTACATTTCAACAGATGTTTTATGCTTTGTTTTCAACAGCTCTTGCCCTGAATTTGTTATTGCCCCGAGTAAGTTCATTTTTAACAGCTGCCTGACAGGACAGGCTTTTCTTCTTGACTAGCTTTATTGCCTCTAATAGAAATACTCAGGAAAGCTCATCCTGAGGGGAGAATAAGAGGGAAAGAGCCAGGTAGAAATGGAAAAGCTTAGTATATATCAAGCTTTAAGATATATTTACAGAAAGTTGAATTTACACTAATAGCAGAGGCTAAGTTCTCATCCTAATAGCACTCCAGTGTGTCCTGTGTCTGTGCGTGTAGGCAAATAACTTACAGACAAGGTGCTATTAGAGGTGATGCTCAGCATCATTCTTTGGTTTGCCAGCACCAAGTTGTATGGGTACACACTGACTGTCTCTGTAAGCCCAACTGTTCACCCAAAAGTGAACAACACCAGCAGAAAACAGCAAGGCAGAAATATGTATGCTGAAAATTTAAATTGGCTTTAATGATGGATCATGTTTTAGCATAAGGTAAAGTTTCCAGGAAAACTCTGGGTCCAGTGCCACTCCCAACCCCAAGTCCCTCTTTAAGAAATAAGTAAAGATATGAAAATATATATTCCTCTTCTGTATCTGTGTCTTTCCATGTGATTTCATTTGCTGCATCTCTTCACACTGAAAACTAATGTCTGTCTTTCATGGTGTTCTCCTGTAGAGAGGATGCACTGATGATCTCAAGTGGAAAGAAGATGATGACAAATTGTTTGAATGATCCCCAGGGTTATGAGAAAGATGATTGGAGAAGGGGGCTGCTTAGCCTCTACTCTGATTGGGTTTGCTCTGTTTACAATGTGATCCTCAAAATAAAGCTCTCATGGTGTAATATCTCCCCAAGCCATAATATCATTCTAATAATTTAATTTATAGCCCTGTTTGTTTTCATTTATGGTTTAACAGACCAGCTGGCAATTAGGCCCTAATTATGCTGTTATGCAAAGTAGCTCCATTTATTTTTATAACATCGGCTGCAGCATAAGCTGTATTTGTTTTTAATTGTGAAATCAACCATGGCAACATACCATAATGATCCATGTGTCACAGCTGGGAATGCTGCTCAGCTTGGCCGAGTAAGGTGCAAAAGAACTGGATAGGTTACAGCACTCAGATTCCCTGTTCGCATACGGACAGAGGAGTCTAACATGAATGCTTAGTATTTGCCCTGGATCCAGCACCAGTCTCTTGGTATTGCTACTTGTCCTCCTTCTCCCTTTCTCATTTCTCACCAGAAGAAACCAAACTGTGACATTCCATGATAGCACAAGGCTCTACCAATTCCCTCTCATTTCTGGCAAGCCGTGCGGCTTGTTGGAATCACAGGGGTGTGCCATTAACAGCTTGTTGAAGTAAACATTTGGGCATGTGCATAAGGAAACCTTCAAAAGGGTTGGAGATCAGAAGGCACATCCTGCAAGTCATCTCTGGCTTTCAGACCACCAGGTAGTCAGTCCTACACTAGTGAACTACTGGAGGCAATTAATGCAGCCATATAGACACCTGTAGCAATTGGGTGCTGGCCCTCATACAGAAGGCTTATGCAGAGCACAGGAATAGCAAATTGTTCCTGCAGTAGAAGGATGCACAAGACAGCTTGGAAGATCTCCTTCCTTCATCCTCCATCAGTCACATCATTGGCATTTCACTTTTCCAGTTACCTTCAGTCCTAATTTCTCTCCTCTATTAGCTTTAATTTTGCTCAGGTTTTTTGCCACATTCATATGATTCAAAGGTTTTTTTGCCCTTGTTTCCAGAAACCAAGTTTGAGAATTCCCTCAGGTCTCCAGCTGTAGGTGGTTGTTGTCTTCCCAGCTCTCCGCTTGCCAAAAGCACGCACACGCTCACATGCATGTAAGAAGACAGCTTAGGCTTTGTGATCACAAATGTTTCAGAAATAGGGTGTGACCTGCATATGGCTCCAAAAGTTTAAATCTGTATTGGCCAGAAGACATTGGGTCTGCAAAACAAGAATCATCATAAATCACAAGACTAAGGGGGTTACAAATAACATGAGAAACTACAAATGCCTTGCTTTTACATAGCTGTCTTCACCATTGGACTTTTTCACAGAACGACTTGTCTTATCTTACTAGACAGGGACCAAACGGACATGAGTTCAGCTTTTGGCATGGCCACAGACCTCTTGAATGATCTCAGACAAGTTACTGAGTGGGCTGCTCTTGAAATCTGCTCCTGTGAAGTAGGGATATGGTCTGTCCTTCCCCTTTCCTATCCTATCTGCTTGAATTATCCTTTCTTTGCAAAAAGGCGGTGTCTTGCAAGTGTCTGCGGATCTGGTGCCTCTGAGCAGTATCTGATTTTAGCGGGAAATTGGTGCTTGCAGTTTCCTGGGATTTTAGGCAGTGGGGTATCTTTCCCTGCTCCAAAGTAGGTAGTAATTAAATCAGGTCATCTAATGTACTGGCTCAAAATGCAGCTACTGCTGAGGCCTCTTTTGTCTCTTCCTGAGGCCCGTATTCCAAACAACAATACCATGATAAATTACTCCAGGATTGTTATTTTTATCTAATGCATTGGGAAACTGATATGCAAAGGTTGACTTGTTCCCTCCAACTGAGGACATCGGTTGCAGAGTTCAGGATGGAAACTTGATGTCCTGCCTCCTCCCCACCACTCTATCTGCTCAACGAAAAATGACAGGGAAAAAAGGAGCTTCCAACCCAAAAGTGCAGAAGCAAATGAAAATAACTGTTTTATGGAAAAATGGGTAAATATTTTTTCAGAATTTGTTTTTAAAACAAAACCAAAAAGAAATCAAACCCTTTCGAGTTTAGCTTTAACGCTGGTTGCATGTCCTAGTGCTTTATTTTTGTTTGTTTGTTCAGAGGCAGCCTGTCAATCCCTAATGGAAATAACTGGAGACGTGTGTGAATTAACACACACGCACACAAAAATGCAGACAGCAAGAAGAAGTCATTCCACAGTCTAGCCTTGTTAAAGAATACAGTCAGTTTCCAGCAGCAAACCTTCCCCCCTCAGTCTCTCTAGCCAGAGGAATTTCTTTCACCTCCTCAGAAGCTGCTTATTAAAGCTGGGCTGGTGCTGGTTCCCAGGTAATAGAACAGCAGCAAAGCTTAACTAATCTATATTTTTACTGCAGTAATTAAACTGTGCACTTGCTAATAAAAAGGTAACACTTTAAATTAAGGCCCCATTTCTAAATGCTGTATTAATATTTATGAAATGATTACTGCATACAGCCACATTCTTTAAGGACTTATTAGAACGCATGTTATAAAACTCAATTGTAATAAACCCTTAATGGTTATGCTCTGGCAAGCTGCAATTTTTTCAACCCTACAAGTGGCGTCTTCTTAAAATGGGAGGAAAACACTCTTCCCACCCCTAAAGCCCCCCAAAAGTTTTGTCTCTCTGTGACTCTTGGTCCTGGCCCAAGTACTTCTGCTCAACCATCTATAAGATGGGGTGGGATTTCATTGCTGGGGTATCTCTCATGCTCTCCAGCCACTTTGGAAGGGTGTGGAATCTCCTGTAAAATCATAGGAATCGTATGACCTCCTAAATCATATCTGCCATCCCACACACATATCTGGGTTACCACAAGGCTCTTAAAGAGCAATAGACATCTATGTTTCCGCAACAGAATCCTTCCCTCAGCATCTAGACAAAGTTGGGTGACTAGGCTCCTTCCACAGTCAATAGAAAGAGATAGGACTGATGATGATAATTTATCCCATCTTTCCAAGCATTTTGACATCTGTTTGGAAACTCCATGTGATCTGGAACTTCGCTGAGTTTGTAGCTTCAGGGAGTGCTTGCAGAGGGAACAGGGTGAGGTCACTCACAAAAAAATTCAGACTCTCATCACCATGGTCACTTCATGGGCCAGTAGATACAGAAGAGAGAGATCAATGTTCTGTGTGCAACAGGGAAAGTACTAAAATAGATTATTTTCTTCATAAAGAATATATCATAATGCCAGAATACTCATGCTCATTTTTAGGCCTCATTTTGATAAGCTAGAGATTCAACTCTTCAACTGATTCACCCTGAGCTATTATTTTCAACTCGCAACTTTTGCACTGGAATAAGCACTCTTTGAATATTTCATCAAAATGCTTTTGCAAGGCGCTATACTTATAGTGATAATTTTTAGCAAAACTTTTTTCTTTTGTTGCTTTTTTTTTTTCTTTTCTACGCTCATAGTAGTTTGTGATGCAGTTTGCCTGATCATGGTATTCCTACCTCCTGCCTTTCCTTTTATTTCAGCTTCCTAGAAGGGCACACTTGAGGTCCCAAACTTGCAAAGATTGAATGTCTATAAAATATTTTGCATCATGAACAGCTCAGTGTAAGCCAGTGGGACTTCTCATGAATAAAAATATTCCCATGCAGAAGTGTTTGACAGTTTGAAGCATAAGTGATTAACCTCTTTTAATTAAAGCTTGCAAAAAAAATTTCAGCACAGCTCACAGACAGCATAAAAACTGGGATAACTCGGAGAGAGAAAAGCCATTTCTGTGAAGTAGCCCCTCAAAACAAAGGCAACCTCCACCCCAAACATACAACATCTTTAAGGGCCAAAATGCAAAGAGTTTGTGTTCAAACTGACCCAAGCTAAAGCTTAGACTTTATGGTCTAGTTACATAGCAACGTTTGTTATGTGTAATAACAGCATCCAAAATGACACAATAAAAAAAGAATTATCTGTGATTAGAACTAAACTATTGAAATGTCTCCAGCTGGAGCCAAAATTTGGAAGGGAGGGGGAAAGAGGAGTTTATTATTTCAGTAGCTGCAGTGAAAATCCCCTCTGGGTGCTCTGCAAACCACCCTCTGCTCTTTGAAACCATCCCCCTCATTGACATGGTAATGGTCTTTGTTGAATTCAAAGACGATTACATCAGAAATGTGTGGCCTCTTGTGGGTTTTCCAAGGCTTATAAAGCACACAAATTATATGAAAATATTGGGTTGAAAAATTAGTAAGCCATAGGAGTTTGTGTTGTTTTAGCCATGCTTTACTGCAGGGAAGGAAAACTGTGGCTCCTCCAGACCTTTGCCCAGTCTTTCAAAGCTACTTTCTTTATTATTTTTCTTTTCTGGTGGGCTCACTTCGGATATACAGCCTGTATTTTTAAAGGACTTTCATACTGCAGCAAACTTTTCAACATGCAATGTATAAAGACCAGAGACCAATTCTCCTCTGAATTGCTCCAGTTCAGCCTTACTGTTTCTACAGTATAACCAAGGAGAAAGTTCTGTCCCACAATATTTTGTCAAATGAACTCTCCATAGAGATTGCCCTCTTTATGGATTATTTTATCCAAATGACAACTGTGCATATGAAATGGGAAATCATGGTTGGAAATGATTTTTTAAAGTATCTTTAAGAAATACTAGGTTTGTAGACTTAGTAGCACCACCTCAAGACTACAACATACCCAAGATGGGAAAAGCACAGGTTCCTTCCAGCCCCTATAAAACAAAACTAAATCACAACTCACCCCATATCAGCTTAGCTGTTCAGGACATCACCTTATGAAGGCTAGAGCCCAGATTTGGTTCACTCATGTTTTATGCCTGCAACAGCTAACTGCTAATATAACTTGTGGTGCCAAAGACACCGAGTTCTGGTTCATGTCTGAGGAGCAATCAGAGGATATGAAGAGGAGGCTCAGGCATGCAAGGTTTATGCAGCCCAACATCTCACCTTAGGTACTTAGAGCTGCTTAGTAATACAAAGCTTATCATTGCTGGAACAGGGATAGTGATTTCACATAGTCGTACACTGCGGTATCATGAGGGCAGAGCAGTGGCTTTGCAGCAGGACTAAGCAGAGAACAAAATCAGCTGTGAAGACAGCTGTGTATCTTCTGGAGAGGGATTTTGTCTAATGGCTGGTATTGGGGATTTGGATTCAGGTCTCCTGAGTTCTCCTGTGACTCATGGAGAGGGAGGAAAATCTCGTTCTGCCATACCCACATAGCTGTCAGACTTGGGTCTGCTCAGAATGCAGCTGACTCTACCATGTCCTTAGTGGCAATTTTTTTTAATTGTCATCTGAGGGCCAAATTTAAAACTCCCCCAAAGAGTAAACAGAAGATACAGGGGGAGGTTCCCATCACCAATTATAACATTTTTGGAGATCATACAATGAAAGAGGCATTGTAACTGCTGGGAAATGCCTTTTTCACTCGCCAGTTCCCCTTCCATTGGGCTTTCTGCAGTATAAGCTCCCCTTTCTAAGAACTCTTCCTGACTGAACATTCACTGCTAATTATATAATACTCCAAAATGCCAGAATGCTGCTCTGAAGGTCAGCTTCCAGGAAGGGTTGATATAACTGTGTTGATCTAGGTTATTGACATACTTTATCAGGAGTTAATGAATGAGTTACAGCATGAGTTTTCCTTCTTTGAAAGAGGTTACCATGTAATCGGGAAAATTGTCCACACCACAGAAGCTAATAAACAAGACTTGTGAAAAGGAAGGGCTGTGAGTAAAATGTATTTGATCTTGTATGTTTGGAGTTTCGGGAGAGTTCACGTTTCTGTATGTGCTGGTTCCAGTGTGAAAGACCGCAGTTGTCCACTTGGAGCAGGGAGGCTTGTTGATGTCTCCAGCAAGATGCTGAGATTTTGGAGGATGTGTGAAATGGGCAGAAGGTAGGAGAGAAAACACTTTCCCCTTCTGTCTAAGAACATAAAGATCACAGACACGATGCACAGAAAAAATAATGGCATTCAAGAGGCGGGAAGAGACCAAGCCAGAATGCTCTTCAAAATGAAAAAAAGGATGGCCTAGAGATCATGTTGTTAAGATCTGGAGGACCCCAGATAGGTCAGTTGCTTTCTCTGCTACAGCTTCCCACCACCCAGCGAGAGCAGAGGGCTGGCTTTCAGCTCAATCAGCTAACAGACCTGGCTGCGGTCCTGTGAGTGGCTGAGGCAGTGGGACTTTACAGCTGGAGGCAGAAGGCAGGGCAGGATCTTCCCTTTCAGGAGCAGTAAACTTAAATCAGCTTAAGCCCAACCATGAATTCATATCCTATGACTGAATAGATGTACTCGCGGCAAGGACATTTTCCCAAAAGGCACAAGTAACATTTCCAAAGCACGCAAGGTGACTTAGGAGATCAAGTTTCATCATCTTCCAGAGCAGCTGGAGTCACCAAGCACCAAAATCATTGGGACCTTTGCACTTGAGGGGGGCGGATGAGCTCCAGTGGGTTCATCTAGAGTAGCTGACACAGGGCCTGTCCCCCAGGCAACTGCAGCTGAAGGAGTATTTGCCTTCTCACTTCCCAGTGTGGCACATTCAGGAGGACACTGATTTTCTCTTGCAAGCCTTGCTATGAAGCAGTGACCTGCAGCCAAAACAACACTGCTTTGATTTTCATTCTGGTTTTGAGAGAGAGAGGGAGGCTGGACAGCACAAGGCCACTGCAAAGCCCTTTCAGGCTGCGCTTTCCCTGCAGAAAGGGTTCAATGCCCAGATCAGCTTGACATATCCCTGCCACCTCTCTGCACACCATGCTGTCCAATCCCTCCTCCCCTTTTGTCAGCTCCCTTACTTGGAGGTTGAACCATGAGTCGGATCAGGAAACAGATCCAGGGTCAGGAAGAAAGACTACTAAAAACAAACAGGCAAGAAGTTGCTTGGGGTTTTTAGACAGCTCTGAGTTGCCTGTTGCAGTCCAGGGACAGCCCCATCACAGCAGGCAGCAGAAGCAGCATGGGAGGCCAGCCTTCCTGCTGAGCACTTTGCATCATGAAACCACGGCCTTCATCTCCTCAATGCTGCTCAGTTGCCAGGTTGCTGTTAAGGAAAGCAGCAGTGCCAGGAATTAACTATTCATATATGGTTTATGTATAAACACTGCATGTTCACCAGAGCACCCGCTACCGCAGACCTAATGGGACCTTTAGCTCTGCCTGTGTGTAAGGGGCAGATAAATTTAGAAGTGAGATAGTCTGTTTTGACTACCAATTAGGTGGGTCTGAAGACAGGAGGAAACGTAGGGGAGATGATTTTTCCCTCAGTGGCTGCTTGGCACTGTTACACTAGCCTACGCACGCATGATTAATTGCCCCATCATTCAAGTAGCTCTTTTTATTCTAGCCACTCACAATATTATTATTATGAGCTACTGTTTTTCCAAAGCCAATTATTGTAGGATTAAAACACAGCATCTGCCCTTGTACGTGTGTAGATGCATAAATAAGGAACCAGTAATCAATAAAAGAAATAACATTTAATTTTTCTTCCCCCCCCCCCCTTTTTTTAATTCTCTCCTTCCAGCCTTTCACATTCATATATAAAAACCCTTGAAGGAAAAGGCTTGAATTTGAAAAAGCAATGGGAGAAAAGTTTGTAAGGGGAAAAATCAGTGGGACCCCATAGAACAAACATGTGTAAAGGCTTTGTTTCAAAGTGGACAAATGCAAAAGCCTATTGGGGATAATTTTTAGGCTTTGCCTATTTTTAAAGGGTTGAGAAGCAGGAGTAAAGTGAGAAAACAATTCTCCGTAGGAAGCTGTAGCAGACTAAATGGAGCTTGTTGTTATTGGCAGAGGCATTGATGCTGAGGGCAGCAGCATCGTTACTGAAGCTGGAGGCAGTGGAGGTTTAAATAAATAAGGAGCAATCCATGAACCAAGATAAAATGTGATCTAGCTGTGCAGGGTCCTCCCGTTCTCTAAAGCAAGGAGGTTTGGCAGAGTGTGAGTAAAGGGAGATGAATGAGGGTTATCAGATAGGAGACTCGGGAGAAAGTAGAGAATTATTTATCCTGGTTGGGGCATTACGAATTAGTCACAGTTTTCACGAGGAATAAGGTTTTTATCTGTTCATCTCTCTTGCACAGAGGCACGTATACACATTGCCCCCAAAGACAGAATTAGAGGATGCCAAAATCAGGAAGTGATTGGGCTCTGCTCAGCGCCCGAATCTGAAGCTCCCCTTGTTGAGGGAAGTCCTTCCATTTAGTTTCAGTGACTTGGGCTCAGGGAGAAAACCCAAAGCTTCCCACTCACTTTTTCTCTGGCCTTACTTAGTAGCAAGCCCACATAAAATTGATGGGGATTATTGCTGGCTAAGGCCAGCATTAACACAGGATTTGGCCCAACATCTCACATGCAGCTAAGTAATATTAGTAACAATAAAAAGCCCCATTAAATACTTGCAAAACCAGTAGCCTGCAAGACTGTGCACAAAGTCAAGTCTTGCCTGGCA
The DNA here is from genome assembly GCA_013401275.1 of Pandion haliaetus. NCBI lineage: Eukaryota > Metazoa > Chordata > Aves > Accipitriformes > Pandionidae > Pandion > Pandion haliaetus. Next base: position 85,758 of record VYZV01021148.1, read on the forward strand.
ATCTGTCCAGGAAGGATTTGAAAGAACGTATTCCCTACTTCTAACCCTCACCCGAGAAGAGGTTGGAGATGTCAAGGCCAGGCGATAAGAGCTCACGCTGCCTTCATAATGCAGCAAGATCATAGCCAAACCTTGCAAATAAACATTTTTGCAGAGCTCTGCTTGCTGGACCGTCCTCCCGCTCTCAGGCAAAACTCATGAGGAGGCTGCTATGGACAAAATTCCCAGCATAAGGGACAACAAAGCAAGAAAGCAAGGGCAGGAACAATCTGCAGGAAAGGACTTTATGGATCTTACTGACGTTTTCATCACTTACTGTTCAGCCTCAACTTTTCTTAACAGCATTATGTCATCTTTTCTTCTGGGCCTAGCTAGCCCAGCTAAGAATCAGGAAATCTTGATGTTATTCTGGTTCTAGTAATCAAGCACAGACTGACTTTAAGTAATGCTGTTAGAGGTGCCTCTGTGATAGGAGACCCCAGCAAGGCTGAGCAGTCAGTCCTCACACCCCAACTGCACTGCTCCCTGCTCCTGCGCTGGGATGAAAATGCTGCAACAGTTCAATTGAAATATGTCCAGGCAAACATGTAGAAAATTTCCTTCTGATCATAATTTTCCCTGTTCTTAAGAAAAATACCAGGTCTTGATTAAGTGTCTGGTTTGTAGAGGTAGAGGTTAAGCAGAAAAAAAATGGTTTTGATGCATCAACTACAAATTTCATTTTGCTGAGGTATTTGCATCCATCTTGGGATTTAGAAATTAAAAAAGATGCCTCTACATTTTCAGATTGGGGAACATTCCCTAAATACCTTTTTCCTGGAGTAAAATTTGGGAAAAAAATGGAAGGAGTTAAGAAAATAATTCTTTTCCTGGTTTCCTACTCCAGTCTTTGACACTGAAAATACATTTTGAAATAGTAAAAAGTAGAGATAAAATAGCAAAGAATGGCAGTCCCCTCTCCTTTTTCTTTTCCATTTTGGTGGGGGTTTTTTGGTTTGGTTTGGTTTAAGTTTTCCAGCAACATTTCAAGCGGAAACCAACATGAAATTTTTAAGAGTTCTGTAGAAAAGTGAAAGCATCTGCTCAGCTCTTTCTGAAGGGTACTTTTTCTCATGGTTCACTTTCCCAGGGCTCCCTTTACTGCTCTACTGACAGCTTGTGATGGTCCAGTCATACCAATGCTGCAGCAGAAACAAAGTACTCACATCAGTGCACAGCCTCCTCTAGAGCCCATTAACCATTCCACTTCTCATATCTGCACGACACATGTAATGAACAGCGAAGCCTGCCTTCCTTTTAATGCTGCATTGTGACTGCAGGATTTCTAAGCTGCCAGTGAACCATTGAATACTGTCATTCAGTGCTCAACGTAGGGGTTATACCAATGCCTAAGTTAAATAAACCAGTTACAGGTGAAATGCATCCCAGAAAACTAGTTTGCCTCCCAGATCAGCCAAGAACTGGGCACAGTTCTGTGACTGAAGGCCAACAGGAACAGATCCATTTTTGGATGCCAAAAAAAGTGAACAATGTTCAGTGTCCTGAGAGCACTGGAGTAGGAGAGGGACAGAGAGCTTTTCTCCTTCCCAAGGTTTTATGCCCAAATAGGCGCTGTGACTGTTAAAATCGGAGCTCTTTGCACCATAATAAGGGCAAAACCCACTACCACGCACCTGATTCCTGTAGCCAGAATCAGCAGAAGCCTGGGGCTGTTTGAATACACAGGATCAAAGAATCAAGAGCCTGTTTGTAATTTCTCTATGTAAATAAGAGCAGCATTTGTGCACTCGGAGGCTGTATAAAGAAGCCTTGGTTTAGTAGTAAAGGAGAACTATTTTTACAGAAGCCAGTGAGAGAGGCTGGAGCCACCGATTTAGGAAGATTACAATGAACAAAAAAAGTCAAGCCTGGAACTATTTATTTTAATTTAGGGCTTTTGGGGGCATGGCGAGCTGGTGGGGTGGGAAGATATTATTTTTATGGATTTAATCAGATGGACGGGATTTGTGGGCATTGCTAATTGAATGGAGAAAACTGAGAAAGCTGTCTACTTTGCCTTGAAGCTCTCCATTTCTTTTCTCTTTGTGTTTGGGAGTCAGAACAAAAGCAATTATATCACCTCTCATAGGCTAGGGAGGGCTAACAGACCTTGAGAAACACATACAAATAAAAAGCAAAATGGTGCTTCATTTTGGAGGGGAGCCTTCAGTCTGTCCTGGATTGAGCTGCCCATCTGAATCTGCTCTGCATCTGTTTACCCTGCCCCATGGTAAATAAGGGCTAGCAATGGCCTGGTGGTAGAAGCTGATCAGTACTTCCAGAGCAATGCTCAGCACATCTCAGTGCCTGGAGTAGTCCTTGAAAAGTGTGTCCTGAGAGGGGAGGGGAACCGTTTAGTTATTCCCAGGACTTGGCCTTCCCGTTTCAAACTCCTTCAGAATGCCAGATAATGAATCCTGTAATCCTAAACCCTACAACACAGGACACCTAATTTTTCTCATTGCACTGACAGACAACTAAGGATTACATATATGGTCCAGGACATAGGAAAACACAGCAGCAAAGTCACCAAAATTGTACACCCAAGCTGCACACTCAGTGAGATGTAAACTATACTTAATATGGCCACTCCAGGCAGCCATGCATACTTTTTGTCTGGTGATTTTCACCATTGACTACCCCACACACCAGGAAACAGAAACCAGGACAATATTAAAAAAAATTTGCACATGGGTGAGCTGAGGATTTTTAGGGGTGTTTCTTTCCTTGGTAGTTTGTTTTGTTTGTGGCAGAGGGAATTCTAAACAAGCCAGGTGATGAAGAACAGCCCTGAAGCTGCAACTCCTTGAGTCTGCTCAATGATGTCACTGAAAAAGCCATCAGGGTGTAAATATCCCACTCTGCACACCCTGCAGTCCCCATTAGGGCAAACGTGTCAGGCTCACGTAGGAGGCAGGACTGAACAGCACATTAGTTACGGTCCAAAAACATGATCTACAAATATTTTCTATATCATAATTATACAAAATGAGTGGAAATTTCTCCCCCCTTCCCCAAGTCCCAAAAACATAGCCCATTATGAACACAGAACCATGCTGCCAACTCTACAGGAACATAAATATCATTTAAGTCTTTTTGTACTGTGTAGTAGCTGGAAAGTGGAAAAATGATTGAGGGACAAGTGGTTTTTAAAATCCCCCTGAGGCTTGTAACTTACCTGTTTATTTCAAGAGGAGCTGCAACTGCCAAAAGGAAAGGAGTTACTTGAGTTGCTATCATGTTATGTTTCCAGAGATTATTTCAAAATAAACACAGATCGAATCTCTGCTTTGCTCTTTCATTCAACATTAATATACATGGTGACTACATGACTAAGGGCATGGGGTACTCCAGCACAGGCTCTCATCTGAATTCAGACATGGGCACAAGGAAGCTCTGCATCACAGGCATATCACTACCAGAGCTTGCAGCAAGGTGGAGTCTTCAGAGCCAGGAACAACCAGGGTGTTTTTCCCTTTGGCCTCAGGAGATGCTCAAAAATGAGAGTATTTGGTGATCAGAAAAAGGCTGCGTTCAGAAACGCAGTAGGTAATGGCCACAGCGTAAGTCAAGTTGTAGAAGACAGGACAAGGCAGATAACCCCACACAGCATGACTTTGGCTCCTAGGTGTAAATTAAAATTATCCTCTTTTTGCTACATAAAACACCTCTATTGAAAGGGAAATTCTCAGGTCATTCATAATCGCTTTTCAAAAATGGAAGGGAAAACTTTATAAAGTCATCAGGGTAGATAATAACTTACCTCAAGCAGATAAAAGAAAAGTGAAATTGGAAAGTGTATTGTAATTCTTTGATAGTCTCTGGGCAAGAAAGAGAAGAGAAATAGCTTAATCTTCATGTTTCATGTTAATCTTCATAGAGGCAAGAATTCAGTGTTGCATGGTGAGAAATTTACACCAGGTTAAAAGAGGACAGGGCTAACAGTTATTTAACAGCCAATTCCTTTTCCTTTATTGGTGTGAGCGATCCCAATGGAGTTGTGCAACAACACGCAGTGACATCTATCAGAAATAATGGTTAACGACACAGAAGGTTACAGACGAGGGATTGTGGGAAGTATGTCTGAGACCCGATACCAAATCTGGCATCAAGCCAACAGTTAACGCTCAACTTCAAAGAATAGATATGGATTTATCACTGATCTATACTACCTGTACCAGTTATATAACTCTCAGAAGACTCCCTGTCTGCTGACTCCACATCTTCTTTCTGTCTATTTGCATTTAGATGTCACTCAGTGCTGTGTTATTGAGCTATTTTTCTGTGGTGTTGCCCAACATATGAAGGGCAGACATATAGCAGAGTAACGACCTCCTGAGTACATTGCCATAGTCCGTGACAGCCATGGAAAGTCTGAACCCACCGATAAGACGCATAGCCCAGCTGTGATAAGGATTTTGTGTGGAACTTGGTGCAGCAAGGTAAACATAAAAGAAAGAGGAAAAAAAGAGAGATGACTGATTGCACAGAACATAGTGAATTATTGTAATGATGCTTAATTTCAAATCACGGATGGCCAAGGAATTGCCAAATTGAATACCACATGCCTACTGTGAGGAGAAAAGGCTCAGCAGTGCTATAAATAGCCTTAGGGAATGGCTCCCTGAAAACTCCCTTTGCCCAGAAAATCCATGGGTAACTCTGAGCTCTCCTTGTTTTTTTGCAGATGTCCTGCCTTCCATGTGCAAAGACTTTTTCCCACACTGCTCTCTTGCCCTTGACTCCTCGTTCTGCCATGCCAGTTTGAGGACACATCTCAAAGTGTGAAGGCAAAGGAGGACTTATCCATGGGTTTTGTGCATGGCTATAATAAAAGCATAATGGAGATGTGGTTTCTTTAAAGCAAAGGAAAACCGACTACACTGAAGTATGTCTATACACACTAGAGCTGCTATAAGGATATAAAAATCCTGAAACTCTTGAGCAGTTCTCACTCACAGAACACAACCCTTCTGCCACAGCCTGGCTGGACTGGCAGCTCTCTGTGAGCAGCACTGTCCGTGAAGACCTTATTCTTACCAGGTAGCCATGATGCATCACACGCAGCAGATTTAGTGGTTGCCCACAGAAAAGCTGATGATAATATAAGTAGAAAAAAGATTTTAAAATGGCAAGGAAAGAAAGGTGAACCTCTTCTTAGGAAGGGAGGTTACTGGTGCAGGAAGAGCAGCAGCACTGGATGTGGTAGGTCTGAATTCCATCCTCTGCTCAGTTTCCATGTGACTTGAGTGAAGTGACTAAATCTGTTTCTTAGTTAATCCTCTCTACAGTACAGGCAAAGCAGTTCCCTTCATCACAGAGTTAACATGGAGAAATGCTTTAAACATGGCAAGGTTTTGTTGCAACATTTTTTCATAAAAACAAATATGTATTTTAGAACTGACTTGTTTGTAGCCACTGTATGACTGGTATCTGTCGCAGAATAAATTTCTGTGAGTATTTGAGCAAATATAAAATGACATTTTTCAAATATAGTCCAGGTGCCAGGCACAAATTATGAAATCTAGGTAATATGGATAATGATGACTGACACTGTAATTGCAGAAGATCCCTAGTTATGAAAGAGATATTTGAGTTTTAACAAAGAAAAAATTATACCAGGAAAACAAAACAGAAAAACATTAAAATTTAGCCACCTTCTTTCTGAAATTACAGAACAAGGTGTTCCAGATAAGCTGCCACAATATTAAGAAAGCAAAGACCTAACTGGATGTTTGAAGTGTAATCATGTTTTCTTCTAGCCACACTTAACTCTATTGCCATTATAAACCATCACCTGCAAATCTCTAGTGCATCCAAGTAACTTTCATCTGGCATCAACGGAAGCTGTAAAACAAGTTCATGCATAATTTGCACAGCCCAGGTGTCTGCAATTTCCATTCACTGATCCACTCAAAACCCCCAGCCAGTTTCAACTGACTTGCTTCATACCTGCAGAGATGGTGGTAATGATATTCCGTTTAATAATCTCAACATTTTTGTGCCAATTGAGTTAAGGACTCACCAGATTCTCATCTAATGAACAAAACTAATGAATGATAAAAGATCATTAAGAAAACAGAGGGACCAAGGAGGGGAATGTAGAGCCAGTTGAAGGCTTCTCAACAGCTCAAGGAGACTTAAATTTTGCTGCCCCAGAAACAAGCCCAGATTGTCCCAGCCTTCAAAAGGAAAAGGATAGGTGGGAGAAAAGAATCAGGACAATGAACTGGGGAGAGTTCCAAAAAGTCAAGCTTCTTACTGCCAAAAGAATGAGAGATGGGGACAGTGATAGTCTCTTTCCCCACTAGGGTTTCCTTCAACCCATCTGTTCATAGCAGCTGTGTAGGCTTTCCAGGACTTCTGAAAGGGTAAAACAGATAGCGGAGCCATGGGTAATTTTCTTTCCAAGTAGTCTGATGTCCTAGGCATTTGCCTGCCTTGACTGTGCCGAGATCTGGTGATGGAGCATGATGGAGCAGGCGGCACTCCTCACAGCACTGGCAAAGGAACAGGAAAACTGGCCTGATTTGCGGCAGTCCAGGAGCAACACACCACTGCTGATCCGGTCACAGTCCTGTTTCTGCACTAGCCTCAATACTCTTCAGTTTTGATGGGCATCAACTATCAGAAAATAAACTTTTCCATTTGCAGAGGACGGTTCACATGCTGACTCTGAAAACAGCCCATAGAATTGGGTAGTCTTGGGTAAATGTTGAATGAACAAAAGTAGAAATTAATAATATTCTCAGCTGGGACAGAGACTTCTTCTTCTCCTTATATTGTAAACCCTCTTCATCTCAGCAGGGATTTGGGCTTTTGGGGGGCCATAGAATCTGTTGCCATGTGTAGGAAACTGGGATGAGGAAGTTACACAAATGTTGCTGCCAGTTGTTCCCCCCCAGTTCTGTTTTAATTATCCCCAGCCTCATCAGCAGAAGTCATGACAGACTATTAGTGCTTTCGCACAAGTTGTAGAAATCTTAGCAGTTTTCTCTGACATGTAGTCAACTACACACAGAAGGGTCCAACCATTCACTGAAAATAAAATAGGAGGTGTTTCAAAGTATTTTCAAGTGAACCTTGAAAGGCTGAAGAGAAAGCGTTATCCCAGAGACAGATAAGTCAGGCACCATATAAAAAGAACTAAAAGATTCCCATTATTTAAGTTAGATCACCTCATGACTCTTGTAGCTGGTTTGCAACTCCTCAGTGCCCAAGGTTATTGATATTGCTGAAAATTCCTCTAAAGATTACTCTGTCAGGTTCAGTCTGGTTCCTTTTGGGATTCACAGAATCATCCTGTGTGTTTATCAGCAAACCCGATCATCAGTCTATACTGCAAATCTCAGCAAAGGCTAGTTCTAAACCTGTTGCAGAAACTAGCTGATCCTTCAGCTTCTGGGTGAAACCTACTATTGTACATGCTACGGGGAAAGCTTGCACTGTCATTTAACTTTGGTCCTAACACACGCTACAAAACGGTTGAAAGGTCCACATCTGTCTATCTCATAGATAGGCAAATTGCAGATGTTCACAGCAGTCAACCTGGTATAGAGGTCAGATAGGCGACATAGCCTTGTGAGCTCCATCTATCTTGCCTACATCCAGAAGACACTGGAAGCCTGAAGCCTCTTTTTGATGGATAAAAATAAGATTTCATCCTCCAGATTCTTCTACGAGCACATTACTCTCTTGGGTTCTTCTGGATGTGCCACTGACTTGGAGCTTGCATTCCAGCTCAGCGTGGCTCTGTGTTTTTCAAAGGCAGTGGAAATTTTGTTTTGGAAACACTGCCGGGAGTGCAAACAGGAAGCAGGAAGGACTTTTTCAGAAATGCAAGGATCTGAAGGGAGTGCAGTTTCCATTTTATTTGATCCAACCCATGAATTAGTTTTGCAACAACAGCAAGATATGAGTGGTGAGGTCAAGAGAAAAGCAAACATGTAGCAGCCACAGAGAGTGACTTTCAAAATCGCCAGTTGGAACTCTGAGTCATTTAATGTGCTACGCGCAGCCAAGATGCCTAGAAAAATAAAGAAAGATGCTGAACAGTCCCTGCAGTGCAGCTGTGTTATTGACAGATGGGATTAAGTGGTAGGAGTGCTCGAAGTGGAATATTTTTTTTATAAGCATATTGCCTTTGTTTATTGTAATTTTGATTTTTAGTTATTTCTGTTAAGGCATTTGGGGACCTCTTACCCTAGAGCATACAAATGAATGTTTGTTATTGTTTCTTTTATTGCTGTTATTTGATTTGGGCATGTTTTTGTGATTCAACAGTACCCTTACGAGATTGCAATGTGACGTGCTGCAAGCCAGCTTGCTTGGTTAGCAGACCACAGGGGTAAGAAGCAGCAAAAGAGGATGATTTTTGTCCCTTTGCAAGACTACATGTTTGCAGAAGGAACAGTAACATGAAGGCCCTCATCCTGGCAGCAATGATTAGGTATGGACTCAAAAAGGGTCCACAGCCTGCAGGATTATATCCTTCGCCTGATTTCCGAAGCACTTTCTCGGGTAGATAGCAGTAGTAACAGTGCACTGGAAGGGCTCAAAGGGATTCTACCCTCTTAGCCTACAGTTCCCCCAGCCCACCTGTCAGTCTGCTCCCTGCCCACGCTGGTGTAGGCCTTGATGTGGTGTGTATTCCCCAAGAAGTGCTGTAGCTTTTCTCCAGTTTCAGTAGTTCCAGATGTAGTTGGTTGTCGGGGACCAACCAGAGTGAGTGCACAGACAACCAGAGAGAGAATGATGCTGGGCTATGTTGAAATTGCTGGTGTGTTGGTGCAACTACCTGAATGTTTGGTTTCTCAGTGAAAATCTGACTCTGCAGAGCTCTCCACTGAAAAAAATGACCAGCTCGTGTGTGTGTGCAGGTACTCTTTTATCCCTGCACTTAGTTGCAGGCTCTCTGACTTAATACTTAGCAATGCAATGGGGGGACTTTAACAAACAAAGAAATGTCCTTCCTCAGACTGGACTTGGAGTTAAAGAAACTTTGCAGGAAAAAGTGATTAGAAGCTACATAAGAAACTTCCCCATCTCTTCCAATCTTGTTTATCTTCTTACTCAACAACTGTGCCAAAACATTCCCTTGACCAGGTTTTTATAGCCGATAGATTAGGATTTTATCACACACAGTTTAGTGAGATTGCTTAACTTTCAGAGGTGTAGCTGAGCCTTTGGCCTGCTGATTGGCTCAGGGGCATCTTGCCATTGCCAGCCACCCATCAGTCATCACCAGCCACCAGTATTTGCCTTTCAGGGATGCCGGAAGAATGGCAGGGAGATTAACAGAGGCACTCCTTGGTTTTTCAGAATCAGTCAAATCCTTTCCCTTTCTGCCAGTCCTTTGTGATTGGAAAATTACAGTATGAACTTATCAAACATTGATAAACAATAGAGGACTTCCGCACTTGGGAAAAAATAAAATAACAGGATTAGACAGGCCATTGCATTCCAGGGCTGGTTTTATTCTTTACAGTGAAGATAGGTCTGGGTACCTTAAGGGACTTCTCCAGTAGAATTGAGTGAGTGAACTCAGGAGTGCGGTTGATGGAGCAGATCTGGAAGGGAGCATACCTATTAGAAACTGTCACTCTGATCTGATGTCCAGGGGAGCCCACAGCCACGGTGTCCTCATGCTGTGACATGATGCAGAAGCCTGTGTACTGCATCGCATCCAGCAGCAGTATAGGCAGGGAGGAAAGGGCTTTTTCATCCTTCTAGTCCATGAAATGATTGAATTCAAGATTTTTTTTCTAGCACTGGCACTTTACCAAGGCTCCTGAAAAGATGCAGTAATGTTTTTTTATGCTGTTCACAACAAACCTTGAGATGGGTTCATTTTTTAATCCTAACAAGGTTTCTCTGTAGAATTCCCAGGCTCCATTTACTCTGGGGTCAGTCTAACCTTTTCTCTAGAGATGAGGATTTTGGGTTGCTCCAGTGACATCAGAGCAGGACTGAAGTTTATACCCTTAGGAGACCTGTCTCTTTGCACAGATAGTGAAGATTTTTATTTTCTTTGCTTTCCAGTGGGATGTTAAGATGAAGGTTTTATCTACCTGCTTGATATTCCATTATAAGCAGCAAGACATAAATCTGTTGCTGTCCAGACTAGAAGTAGGTAAATTCTGCTTGCCTGAATGTACCAGTCACTGTACCCTGCACACCTTAGTCTGCATCATCATTCACTTGCAGAAGTAGCAGTTCCCCCCTGAATCCCCAGCTCTTCTGCTCTCCTCCTTGGCATGAGGCTCTGCTCTCAGACTGTGGCATGCATTGGTCTTGTTGCTGCAGCAGCAAGGGAGTTTCTTGAACATTTCTCAGTGTATTTCAAACTGTAAAGACTGTTCTTGGCTTCTGCCTTCTCTCCTAGGCCCAAACAAAATGTTTCTCAATGGTAAGCTGTCATTAGAGTTCAGAGAAGCAGAGAAAGCAGGTCTGATTTCATATCTAATTTGCTGTAAAATGAGAGGCAAGGAAGAGAGGAGTCTTTTTTAATTAGAAAAAGGGTTGCTGAGATACTTTAGCCAGCACAGTGTTTCTCTCCAGTGCAAGAGCTTTCATGCGTATAACCCAGCCCTTGCTGTTCCAAAGAATGAAACATTATAAATATTGCCCTCTGGTCTGTCTTGATTCCTATTTCTCTTCCGAGTACTTTGGATCACTGCCGTCCTCCTGATCACCTGTCAAGTGAGCACTGAAGGGAAAGAGGAACAGAGGGCCAAAGCCTCTCCTTCTGTCAGGTGCCAGTTACTGGAGGATGTAGAGAGAGGACAGAGGGACTGTTAGTTCCCACTAACATCATCTTTTGCAGCATGTGTTCCCATGTCACACAACAAGTCTATTAAAGCACGGGCTCTTTTTTCCCCAAATCAGCTTGAGACCATGTCTGCCTCTTGTAAAAGTTTGATGAAGCAAAGCAGCAGCCCATGGACATTTCTAAGTATGGAAGAGCAAAATTAGAAAAGGCCAAAAAGACCCCAACATAGCAGAGAATGTTCTTTAGGGATTGATACAGGCTTGCGTGACTCTCTCATTGGGACGTGAACACCCAATTTAGGCATTTGAGGCACATCCTATCCCATCTATCACTGAAGAGCATTCAGAGGCAGAAAAAAGCAGCCCAGTTGCCAGGGCCAGAGGTTTCTGCAGGCCATTTTCCTGTGCAAACACTGAAATTTTGCAGGCAGACTAACCACCCTTCTTCAGAGCAAGGCCAGCCTTCATCGGTGCCAGAGCAGGCAAACTGTGGGCACCTGGATCTTGTGTTGTGACATCAGTGTATCTTCAACTAAGCATGCACTTAAGGGTCTGTCCATGGAAAAACAAACTAATAAAATGTAGATTTGCAAGAAATTATCGCTATTAAACCAGGCTACTTTTTCCTCCCACAAATCTGGGTCTCAATTAATGGAAATATTTATTTGGGTGACTTGCAGATTATGTCTCCGGCCAATTAGCTCCATCTCAATGTTCTATTTCTTGCCTTTGAATCAATAAACAGTTCAAGATTTCCTGGAGTCAGAAAATGAACGTCAGTGCCAAGAACTGTGGGTGTATTAAAACCATACCTACAACAATAGCCTCAACAAGGGAGCTCTGCTAATCACTCCCTTGTTTGGCTGGGTGTCTGACAGAGGAGCTAGAAAGCTGAAAGTGTATAACACCCCCAATAGAGGAAACCACAGCTTACAGAACCCATGAAAAACATTTACTAACCACCAGGTACCCTTTGTTCTCTATCCCTCCTGACAAGCACTTTTCTTCAGCACTACATACCTTAGATGCCTTTGCAATAAGATTTGATTGTGGGGCTTATAAGGTGGATTGAGATGACTGAGTCATTATCTGTCATTTATCTTTCATTTAATGAAAGGCAAAAAAATCACAAGAAAACAGGACATAGTGTTCCTTTCTATAATTTGGCCAGATTATTCCAGGTTGCTTTCAAAACTGAACAAATCGGACCAAAACTCGTGTGTGTCTATGTGTGCCTGTACACACAAGCACATGCAGGACTTTGTATGTGTTGTGCATGGGAGAAAGGAAGTAAAACCACCCAACATCTAACACTTTGTGCTGGAGAGTGCTACAAGAGTGGCACCTTTGCCCCATGCTAAGGGGCATGCTTAAGCTGGGAGGTCTTCTCCCTCAGCTGAAACTGGATTCAAAAATGAGGAACAGCAACAAAAAAGAGGTCTACCTCTCTCCGTGCTGACAGACCCGGGCTCTCAGCAGACCTACCCATGAAGCTGTTCCAATCTGGAAGCTTTATGGCCATGTTAACATGGCGCCTCTCCATGGGTCTTATTAGTTTGGGCGAGGTGCCACGTTAATGCAGCTAGAAGGCTGCTAGTCTGGAGCTGGCTCCTATCCGGCCAGCTTGGAGAGCATGTAGGCATGCCCTTTCACTCCGACATTGTTAGATCCATTACCACCTAGGCTGATAAAGTCTGAGGCTTACTTACACCATGCAATGTTATACACCTAATTTAGACAGCTCAATTAGGAGAGTAGTCACTGCAGGTCAGTAGGCTGTTGGGAACAAACACATCAGGGTGATCAAAAAGCAAGTTGGGAGACTGCCTTCTCCTTTATCTTTGCACATGGTCCTCTAAAAAGCCCTATATTGCCATGCTTAGTCAAGGCATCTCGTTTTTGCAGGTCTGCCTAAATGAAAGCCAGCAACAGCCAGTGGTGGGGCAGCTCAGAGGGTTGGTGCTAATGGTATCTTGGGTTGGGATATGAATCCTGCCACAGATCAGGAGTCCAAGATCTCAGCACACCAGACTGAGAGTGAACAAAACCACTGTAGGTTAAGATACACACATTAGCCAAGCTGTACAGATCTTCGCATTGCAAAAGGAGAGAGCTTCTGCAAGTCAGGGATAGGTGCATTAGTGAGATCTAGTTGAGACCCAAAATATGAAATAAGGAGTTTTCTTACTAGGATAGACTAAGAGAAACCCAGGTGACCCCAGAAACATAGCAGCAGGGGAATGTTAGAGTTTGGCAACAGAGGTGTTAAGATGTACCAGAACAAGTCTACCATATCACTGACTTGCAGCAGTCCTGCTTGATCATGCCTGGGAAAACAATATCCTTTAAAAAAAAAAACAATCCACAGCAGAAAAGTCAGTGTTGCATGGTCCTTCCGTCCACAAGCATGTGCTTGCTGGCTCCTGGCCTCTTCACAGGCATTTCCCCATGCAGTAAGGTCAGCATGTGTCATTTTCTACTTGCCACTACCTCTAGCACCTCACCCCCACTCCATGGCCTGAGCTGAGCTGTGTCCATGGCCAGTTCAATCTCTTGCTGTTGCCAAGCATGTCCAGCATCCATCTTTGCCATAATACTGTGTTGCAGCCATGCTGCCGGCCGCCAAGAGGAGAAACCCAAGATGGAGAAAAGGAAGGTGATAGATGCATTGGGACCTGGCGCGTCAGTGGTATGCTGACTTGGCAGTGCTGTGATGGTAGCGGTCAGGATAGCCGTGGCTCTGATTTTAGCCATGCCAGCTGCCTTCTTCAAGATGTAAATCACTACTGTGTGCCCTTTAGAAATTGCTGTCAGTCACAGGAGATTTTGCAATTCTCAGAATTACTCTATTTTAAATTCTTTTGGGGTTTTGTTTTGTTTTTTTCACCGGGAGTTGAAACTGAACTCAGTTCTGTAAACGAAGCTGGTTTTTATTTCTTCCCCTATGACAGCTATACAGCCTCAGGTCATGATCACATCAAATCATCCAAACTAAGCAATATATGAGCTGGTCAGTGCTTGGGTGGGTGGCCTCCAACTAGAATCCAGATGGTGGTAAGGATTAAATCATCCCTGTGAAACAGCACCGAATTAGTGTCCTCTTTCGGCGTGATGGGACTGGCAGTTACAGCCTTCAGACATGATAGTCTGCTCTTGCTCTGATTGCTCCCAGCCCTGGGTAATCCCGTTATGCTTCTCACAAGCCCATGGGGTCCCAGTGTGGGTCCAGTTCTGTGCTGAAGCATTTTGCACCCGTTCAACACCAGTGTAAGGGATGAGCCCAAGTACAGAACAATACAGGGTCAGGCCTATCGTTTATAGTTAGGAGCTGGCCGATTAGCGGAGGTGGCTGCATCTGTCAAATGCAATTTGGATTGCTTCTTGTATTTTTTATTCCTTTTCCTCGCATAGCCTCTGTCTCCTGTAGAGAGACACACATCCTAGACATTGTTGTCCATTAACTCCTAGCAGTTTTGTCCAAATCCCCAAAATCAGGAGGGCCCCTTTATGTGGAAGTGAGAGGAGGAGGAGGGCTAGGGGAGCACTCGCACATGCATCAAAACGCAGTTTTGTCCTCTTCCCTGCTGAAGCAAATGGATGAAAACTGGGCAGGCTGGAGCAGCCCATCCAAGTTTTGGAGCATCAGCACAGAAAGCCGAGCCAAGAAAGAACACATGGTGGTTGTGTGGTGCAGTGACACTTCAAGAAAAATCGCTTTGAGTCGTGAGCCTGATCACTTAACTGCAGCGGGCACCCTCCCAGATTTCCTGAGTCAAATGTAAATTGCCTGAGGAAACGTTCCCCTCCTGCCCCTCACCCCGGCACCATTCCCCCATCGCACACACACTCCCTCTGACTGCACACCCTATGTCTCAAACTATTTTACTGTGTTTACGAATTATGAAAATTCTGGTCAGTTAATTATGAAAATATTGGTAAGTCTGTAAGGCTGGCTCCTGAATGGAGCCGAAGCAGAAAGCAGGCTGGAAAGCCCTTGAAAAATGAGCCGCTTTCTCTCTGCTCTTATTGCCAATAGATTTTGTTGTTCTAGGGTATGACGCTGCTAGTCTGCAAAAGCCTCTTTACAAGCTGCAGCTCCGGAGGCTGGGCCTGCAGCGTGATTTACTCCGCAGAGCTGTCCTGTGTTAGCAGGAGGGAGACGGACAAACAGAAGGGTGGCGGGAAGGATAAAGTCTGCTTTCTGTTAGCCCGGTATAAATCTCTGCGCATGGGCCAAGAGCCAAATCTCTAGCTGCAGAATTCAATGGAAGTACCTCAATTCACACCGGTTTAGTCACTGATCCCGAATTAACTTCAGGCTCATCTAAATCTGGAGTATTTGTATGAAATGCAGAGGGCTGACTCTGATCCCACTGTGAGGGGTTTTTACTCTGGTCCAGTTCTCTCAACTTTGGCAGGATAAATCTTGCCATGTGCGTTGATATGAGCATCAGGGGAATTGAGTCCGGTTTTGTCTGTGTAGTAACTACAGATTTTACCTTGAGAGGAAGAGGGGCAGGTCCTGCAGAGCCAACTTCTGAAGCCAATGAAGTTTTTTCAGCAGAAAAATTGACCCATTGCTCTGAACTAATTTTCTGTATTTACCTGGTATAATTGAGAGGAAAAGATATTTTCATTCTCGGCCTATTTTCGATACAACAGCATTTTTTTCATCAGCTGAGTAGCCAGCCATTGATTTCAAAAGAATTACATCAGGAGACAAAACTTAGAGAAAGGATAATTTTTCTGCATTACCTCTTTCCTTATCTCCTCTAAAGAAAACAGGATTTTAATTTTTTTTTTTCAGTATTAGTAGAGGGGAAAGAATCTGTGTAAATTTTTGATACTGTTTCGCTACATTTACAGGTAAATAGAGGAGGATAATATATGTAAAGTGCAGCATATTCACAGTATGACAAAACTGATCAATTTTTCTTGCATTTGAATTACATGTGATGATGATACATTCAAATATAATGTGTAGTGCCATGTATCTTGAACAGTATGAAAATTGATCAATTTTCTAATATGTAACACATGGTTTAGACACTTTTGAATATGTTAGAAATACACGCGCTGTGTTCTTTGCTAAGAAAAGAAAGAATCTGGCTACAAATTTGGAAGGTATGTTACATTTTTCCTGGAACTATAGGTATTCTAGTTAATTTTATCACTTATTTCACTAAGATTATCTTTACGTGTGAAATAAATACCAGTTCACTAATAGTGTTTGGATTTAGCAATAATAAACATGTATCTCAGCACATCTGACATTCAGTATTATTCTTTCGGAAAGGCAGGGGTTGTGCTTGTGCCCACTGAAATCCTACTGAAGGCAGCTCACTGCCATTGGTGCTCTGCAAAAATCAGTACAGTTATTCTGCTTGCAACGGCAGCTCCAATAGCAGGCTGCTCTTTAAAAAAAAATCAGAATTTAGGATCAGGTGATGCAAACAGAGCTATATTTAAATTTTGAAATAAAATTATTTTTCATCAAGTAATACAAATGTCCATTCAAAGAGACAATAGTCCTCTTAAAAGATATTTTCAAGTCTAGAGGGTTTCATAGAGAACTAAATTACCTATCAAAAAGAATAATCATCTAATACTATCAGAACAGCTGACATTAACCTTTTCTAGGGAGAACAAACTTAAAGATTAAAAAAGCCATTTGACTATAGTCATTTAGTTTACACAGAAGTGCATTTGGAACTAGGGCTATGGTTTAGGAGACAACTTCCTTATCTAACTGAGCAGTGACTTCTTGTGCTGAAAGATGATGCTGGGGAGCAAATCATTGCAATTCCAAGAAAAGCAGTGTATACACCACCCAAGAATTCATTGTCATCAGATAATATAAGAACTTTTTCAAGTCAGTACACACTGCAGTTAACTGAAACATTTCCTTTAGATTGTTTTAGAAACATTGTGTTCAGACTTTCACTTTCTTGTAATATAGTTTGAAATTTTTTTTC
This sequence comes from Pandion haliaetus, assembly GCA_013401275.1. Classification (NCBI taxonomy): domain Eukaryota; kingdom Metazoa; phylum Chordata; class Aves; order Accipitriformes; family Pandionidae; genus Pandion; species Pandion haliaetus. Next base: position 102,542 of record VYZV01021148.1, read on the forward strand.
CCAAATGAAAACTTATTTTGGACTTTTAAAGGAATGTCAAATTGAAATTTTCAATAATTTCTCTCTTTTCACAGTGAGAAATGTATTTAGCTGATGTTTCCCATGAATGCTTTCAACCAATGTTAGATTGAAAAGTTTCTGAACCAGTTAGTCCTTAAATAACCATGACACCATGAGTGACCTACGAACATTTCTGCCGAAGACTCATGGATCATGTTATGATAACTAAAATGTTAAACCACTGGCAATCTTTAAGCCTGATAGAGTTAAAAGTAGAGTTCTGGCCTTCTTCTGTTCTTGTCAACAGCTCTGGAAAGCTCTTTCCATTAGTATTTTATAGAAAGCATAAGTGATGTCTTCCTGCAAAAATTCCGTCCTCGTAATTTGTGAGGCTTGCTGGGTTGTGTGTATACTATTTGCTGGCAGAATTGGTTGTTAGTGGTTGGGTTGGGGGGACTTGTAATATATGTTTTTGCTGTGTTTTTATAAAAGTGTCCAGATATTTTGTGGGTTATTATTATTATTATAAATTATTACACTTGGGTGCATAATGTTCATTCCATTCCATGCACAGTTATCAATTTGCAATTTGTGTGGGATTAAGGGGAATTCTGCCTGCAAAGTCAGTTTAGCAGTGAATAAATCGACCTGGCGCTGTAATTGATGGCCAAACACTACATGCTCCTGAAAGTGAATTGCAGTGGAGAACACCTCTGGTGAAAGTACTATTTGGATACAGTGTCAGAAATACCAGCTTGGCCCCAGTATTCTAAAGCTAAATTGATCCATATGATTGGAGTACTGCCCAGATTTTTTTTTTTCAAACGATCATTTTGAAATTACAATTATCAATACACTAATGCATGTTGAAGGCTTGTTGGGTCTGACATAGGAAGTGATGTAATAAGGGAACCCTTAATACTCACAGCCCTCAAACAGGAAACATTTTCCTCGAGGAATAGTATACTTGAAAACTGCAGATTACAATTTAATATTAACCAGATTTCTACATTAAACATGATTTCCGAGAACAATTTGATTTTTCTTTTTTTTCCCCTTTTTTTTCCTGCTTCTTCTCTAAATGATCAAAACTGCATCCAACCACAAGCGGCTCCTGGAATGAGCCCATGGCTGCCTGCAATTTAAATGTCAGCCTCAGCAATTGCAGAGTTACACTGGATCTCTCTTCCAACCCTTGCCACTCACTACTTCCCTGTCAATCTCAATCTGCCTCGGACACCCGCACGTGTCACTAAGCCTCATTTTGTCCGCCTTGCCTGGTTAGGTACATTTTGCTTCAGGGGTTTATGAAGGTGTCCCCCAGGGTTTTGGGGGTATTGCCAGTTAATACATAGCCAGTACCAGCTGATGGAGTAATGCTAACACAGCAGCAATGAAATCCAGTTGTATTTTTGGAGACAAATGGCAAATTGCATAATCTCCAGTGCAGCATGAGGGACAGAATGAGGAGAATTAACAACGGCACAAATATTTCATTTTCTGGACTGACTGGCTACTTGGTTCTTCAACTGACCGCTACTATTTGTATGTGTTTATGGTCTAGGAGTCCTGTTCATGGCAGTCATGATGCCAGGCTGTTAACACTGCAAACAAAAAATGTTGTCCCTGTCTCAAAGACCTTCCAACGTGAGTGCCATCCTGCACAACACCCAGTACCAACAAATGTGACTAACAACGCCTTTCCTGCAGTGTTTGGGTGTCTGCGTGCTCCCCGGGGGAGGTATCCTTACTGCTCCCTGCAAAGGTCACTGCCAGGAAGCTCTTCAGGCTGAGCCAAACACAACTCATTTCACCATCTCCTTCAAAAGTCAAGTCAGACCACACCACTGGTAGCAAGACATGTTTACCAGGTCTGCAAAAATGATGGGTCTAAATATAGCACCTGTCGAAACGGTCCTTAAAGAGGGGAAAGAAAAGGGATGGCATGGCTGGGAAGAAAGGAAATGAAGAAGCTCCCAGGCATAAACCTTCTGACCTAGTGCAGTTTTTCTCTGGAATTGTCTAATTGCTTTCCAGAGGCCTGCTTCTACAAAATAAAACACTTCAAAGAGCCAAAGATTTCAAAACTAAGGAAATCGCTGCAATACAGCCAGCTCCTGCATGTAAAGGTTATTTATGGAAGCAAAGGCAAAGAACAACAAGGAGAACATGGCTGCTGCAAGCTGATGGTGTCATTGATAGTACCAGTACTGCTGGGTAACTGCTTCTTAAAACTGACCTACTGAAAAAACACTTGTTTCCAAAAAGGTCTTCAAAGGTCAGAAACCACCAGATGGCATTCTGCGTTTTGCCGCTGTAATCTGCTGCTCTACAGGCTGGGGAACGTGATGGTGGAGTGGGAAAGGAGAGGCACGCTTTTCTCCATGTGGACAAGAAAGGTCAATCTCAAAGGTGAACTCCCACACTTTGCATTAGGGGTACTTGAAAGGGGTTCAACAAAAGATACATAGCAAAGAGCATTCCCTGAGCTGCTAAGGATGGAGAGGATCCACTAGAAATAGTCTCCCCCATGCTTTGAAATGCAAGTGCTTTGTTTCTTGCCTGGTTTGAAATGGTCTACTCTGTTCTCACATGGAAGAAGCAAGAATATTGTTTGCCAGCCAGAACAAAAATGTAAACCAGGATCCCCAAAGAGCTGTGTGACAATGTAACACTAATCCATCCCACTTCTCCTGATATGATGCACATGGAGAAGGTTAACCACACTGGTGCCTCCTGCAGTGGGAAATCACTGTAATGTAAATTGTGACCTTCACACAATTGCTCCTTGGAAACATTTACATGGAGACTAAATCCCTCCCAGGTTGCATGATAGCACAGGCTTTGTTTTCTTAGGCTGTTGTTCCCCATTTGGCACACAGTACAAAGCCATCCAGGGGCTCTGAAATCCATGAAGCACAAGCTCGGACTACCCGTGTGCTGCCAGCAGAATTGACAAGCATGCAAGAAAAAGGCTCCTTGGGCTGCCAAGTCATGTAGCTTTTGAATGAACTAGCCTCCCCATGAAAGATCCTTGCTTTCTTGATCAGTGAAATCCTGATCTGCCGTGAAATTCTCTCACCTACATTGGTCTTCAGAAAAGGAGCCCACACTGAGGCTCTGGCCCAAATGAAATCCCAATCTGGCCCATTTGTTCTGTGCCAAATGAAATCCATTCTGTAGCTCTTCTGCAGTGTATGATATCGTACGCACAGACAGCTGGTAGAGGGCAGTGAGAAACCGGCGATTATAAATTGTGTTGGAAAAGCAAGCCCAAATACAGGTGGTATTTGGTACCACAGAAAGGTAGTGGCCACTCTTTGCTGGCTTCTGGCCACAAAACATGGTCAAGGACCTTTGAGGCAAGTGACTCCATCCCAAGCCACTGATGCCAATGCAGTTGGCAGTCCTACTAGAAATGTACAGGAATGTAGGAATAAACTAAAAAAGAAAGAAAAGGGCCGCTTTGAATGTTATGTTTTAAATCCTAGCCCTAGTAATCAAGAAAGTATACCAAGTTTGAGACAGTACGGTCAGAGCATCAGCTGCGATTCACCTATGGTTTAGGGTTTACCAGTGACAGGATAAATTTGCTTCAGCCAGTTACAATTCAAGATTTATTTTTAAATTCTGGACGAAATCTGTATTCTAGTCCCAAATGATACATGGGAGTGTTCCCTGCCCTCCCCTCTCCAACTTAGTCCCCAAATCTGAAGGCTGAGTGCATGTTTTGATCCATCTGTCCACAGATTTGATGCTCTCTTGTAGATGCAAGAATGAAACCTGAAATTCATAGAATGAAATGAGAGTTTTCATGGCTCAAGGGACCTATTGAGAATACCTCCCATATTTTGGGACAGACAACAGACTTCCAAGCGAGCTTGAAAAAGTGGCTGACATCCTTGGGTTTTTCTCTAAACTGGATGCAATTTCATAATCCCAGTCTGTTCTGTTCTAGTTTTAGGTTTGTGGCTTTGGATAACCACCTATATGTGCCTATTTTCCCTCATTAGGTGTCGGGTAACAAGCTGTTCTGAAACAGTGTGTACCAGCATGGGAACAGCAGGGTTAGAAATCAGTGCCAAAAAGTTAGGACAAATTTCTTTATCCTTATCCTTGCTCTGGTGACAACATATTTGTTAAATTCAGCTAATTAGAGAAGGTTGATAGAACAAGTCCGTAAGTGTTGCAGTCTGGCTCAGTCGACAACGTGCATGTGTACTTTCTAGATTCAAAAGAGCTTGGGGAGTTTCTGTGTGTATGATATGAGTCTCTCTTTATATTAAGCATTTCTTGAACAAACATAAACCTCATGAGGGAAGTGCTTTTTTAATTTTTCCTGTCCCAGGAACCTCAAGATAAAATTAAAAATGCCAGGACATAAAATATCACATTTGGCTCTATATTACCTAGTTACCAACAAAAATACTGGTATCAGTGCCTCAGTTGGCATGAATTGGCACCATTTCAACAACATCCTTTAAACTATGCCAGTCCTCCAAATGACAATCTGGTTCCATATATATTTTTAGCCAAAATACTCTGTGGCATGTGTTACTGTCTTTCTGGAACCATTTATAGTTTCTGCAGTATCATTTACTACCATTTTCTCTAAACGTGTTTCCAAGAGAGCTGTAAATGTACACTTTTGCTACAGGCACTGAGCATAAAATAGGAAAGAATGAAGGGAGGAAGGTCAGACCAATAGATGAGTCACTGTGCAGCAAAAATGTCAGATCTCTGGGCAATTCCAGAGTTTTCAACATTGGCTCTATTTGGCAACACAGAGCTTAGGCATCCTAACTTATTGTAGAGTAAGAAATTACTGCGCATCAACTCATGCAGAATGACAATCTGTACATGGGTTTGCTCACACGTGCCGTGTTCCTTCATGGTGTCTTGTTCATGTGCTTCAGTTCTTGGCAGTCACGAAGATGAATCCAAAACATAGATAGGGAACCTGGTATTTCCCACTGCTATGCTACAATAACTGCCAAGGTCCATGGAGAAGATTAATTAATATAATATATGGAAATTATCAAATCGCTGCTCTCATGACATTTCCTGGCTTTTTGCACTGCATCTTGTCATCTTCCCGATTTCAAGATGGGTCTCAAAATCCTGCTAACTGAGAGCAGTACAATTTCATAACCACTCTGACCTTACTTTCCATTGGTATAAATGACTGTGCAAGGGAAGGAGTAATGGAGAACCAACCTCATGAACTCTTTTCAAGGTAACTTATTCTGTGGTTACTTAAATATGGATTTTAGTACACCTTTGTGAGCATATAGTTTTTCACTGGATAACATGATCACAAAAGCCCAAACAATCAGGCTTATGGTTGTAATTATCAGAAACACATTTATGTTATGCAATAGAGAAAAGTTTAATCTTATGGTCTTAAATCTATGTATGACTCTAAATTCATCAAGAAAACATACTATAAGAGGGGGAAAAAGATATTCCCTCCTCCCTCTTTAAAATCCCTGATGGAAAAAGAAAGCAAATTTGTGAGAGAAACCTCAGCCCTAACACAACCTCCAAGTGATGGGAAATCCACGTCTACAAAATCCGTAGAGAGTCAGAGGGACTTGCAGTTGTATGTTGTGTTCTGATTAGCTCGTGTACTCAGAGGAAAAGCACAGTCTCTCAATACCAAACTACATTACAATGAACATAATTAGCTCATTTTCAGCAGATTAGTTGGTTGTCGCCATTGCAAAGTGCTGAAATACTGATACCCTTAATACTCCTGTCCAGAATGGAGCTGCTAAATCTAATTTCTCAATCTGGGATTGCTCATTTTGCAAGTGATGCCAGCAAGAATTACCCAGACGGTTTTTTTTTTT
>VYZV01021148.1:108893-169464 GCA_013401275.1 Pandion haliaetus
CCGTTTCAGATTCCCCTGGCCGGTGTGCATGTTTGTATCGCTTTTGAGGTGCCTTTATCTCAGGAGCTGCTTAAAGCATCCCATGTGAAGATCCCCACTATCTGGATTGAACAGACAATACTGTAGAAGTTGGGGGTGGGGGAAGTGACTATGCAAGAAAAGCTAAAATTTCCCTAGCTGATTTCTAGGATCCAGTGGGCAAAGATTAGTTTACTGATACCTGCAGTAAATTATTTCTGAACCTGACTTCTTGGTAAAATGTTTTGAGGACACTGAGGGGACAGTCACTGCCTCAGTATAAACATTATTTTCATTGGAGCCAGCTGATCATTATTATTGATTGAGGAGTCAGGGGGTGTCATCTGGAATAGCAGTGTAACATTGTGACAAAAAATTATGCCATCTGACACCTACTCTTCCCCATTATGGTCAAATGTAATATTTACATTCTTTTGTTCCTTCACTCTTATTCTTTCCAAAGATTAGCATTTGCATCTATGCCTCGTCTGGAAAATTCTCTTTTGTTGAAAACAGCCTTGGATGGTAAAGGATAATTCTGTCACTGCTTGTTGCAGAAGGGGAGTGTTACTCTTGGGGAACTCAGGGTTATTGCCTTTAATTCACACCACGGGGGAAACATGAATTTTAAGAGGAGATTTCTCTGGGAGCTCACCCGTAGGCAGTGTTGCCAATTGTACATGCAGTGGTACTTTGGTACGGTTTTGAAAAGGTTGCCTGTGCCATCTTGTATCAATGACTAGGTTTTTACAGTTTTATTGCATTTCCTCATTGTGCTGTTGCTTGCAAAAGCAGATGGGTGACAGATTGGTCTAGGTGACCTTACCAAAAGGCATCATTTGTTATTCCGAAGTTTCATGTAGTTTGCAAAAACATTTCTTGACTACCTACGACAAAGCCAAAACTCTTACGCTCCTATGGCTGCTTCTCCCTGGGCTTCATACAGTAAAAACCCACCTACCACGTAGTTCAGCAAGTGCTCATTTTCTGAGACAGTCTCTAACAGGTCATTCACTGATGGAGAACTGTAATATAATGGATTTCAGAGATGCAGATTACAACTTGTTCATGCTTCTTTTGTTTGCTTAGGATATTTTTCCACTATTTTTCTATTGATACATGAATCACCTGGTATTCTGCAGCATGTTTTACCATTTGCCAACACTTATGAGGGAAGAAATAATTTCTTCTGAAAGTAGAATAACCGAAATTATTCTTATTGTTTTATTGGCAAATAAAAATATAATTTATTAGTCAGTCAAGAGCAATAACCCTTAAGTGTACTACTTCAGAATGGCCCATTAAGATTTTTTTTTTAAATACTAATTTTGTCTGGGTAAAAAAAAAAAAAGAAAACATTGGACCTGGCTTTTCAAAAGTATTTAGGTGTCTAACCCCAAGTTATTTCAATAGAAATTAGGCAATTCAGTCCCTTTGAGGATCTGGGCCTCAGCCCAAATTCTTTTAAGCATGTGCAGCTGCGTTGCTCTTGGTGAAGTTTGATCCTTTTACTTGAGTATGTGATCAGGGCCATGGACGGAGCTGATGATTCCATTTATAGATGCTCTCTTGAAGGAAAAGGATGGGTTTGGGTTCTAATGTATACAGATTTGTACAAGGCTGTGGAATTCCCTCTGTAAGGAAACATGTTTGTTTGAGTGGGTGATGGGGAGGCAAGAGAGAGAGGGCAAAGGGTTTAGTGAATTGTTTGTTCGTGTGGCCTAGTTAAACCTCTGGTAGTAGCTGACAGCTGTGTAAGGGTAATTAATAAGGAATCTCCAATGCATTTGATTCTGTAGTTAAAATATCCCCTTTTTTGTTTTTAACATGTGGACCAGTTCTTAGCAGGCCATGCACAGTTCAATGGAATTATCTCTGTTTATACCTGGTGCAAATCAAACTCTTAATTTCTAAATAAACAGGCTCCCATCACCCTTTGTCATCCTCTTTAAGGCACCCAGGCTCGTCATATCAATAAAATGGACTGTGAGAGTATGTTGCGTGGGAACCAACCCTGGTGTAGGAGTTTGAGCCTAGGAGGAAAACAGCCATTTGTAAGTCAAGGGTTAGAGTGCTGTGGGCAAGCTGGGACTTTGCTGGCAATGCATCAGGATGCATTGCAGGAGCTGCAAGAGCTAAGAAATCCTGGAGGAAAAAAAAAAGAGGGTTCAGCCTTTAAAGGAGTGACCATGTAGGAGTGACCTAGGTGTGAACACAAATAGGTGCCATTATCTAAATGAGATGTCCCATTATAATAGATCTCAGGACTGAATACAAAAGAGACTTTTCAATTTCGGGTCTATTAGTGTAAATCCAGGTAGTTGTGTGGAAAGGCGATGGCTCTGTCTAGTTCTTTACAAGTGGAGATTAAGCAAGCCTTCCTTTTCTGAAAGGGAGAAATGGAACAGTCAGATGCTTTTCATCCCTGTTAACTTCCAACCCCTGCACCAGTCTGATCAAACCCAGGGGAATCTGAGCAAATATTTCAGCTTATGTTTCATCTGCTGAATAAGGGCAGTTGGCTGCATTGGGACCCTGGAGGATCACGAACTGCAACTTTTGGTCAGGAAAAATCTCCTGGGGCAGAATACGAGTAGGAATATAGCTCTTCGATTCAGAGTGAAAGACAGGAGATGCGAGCTATGTGGCCAAGAAGATGTAAGGACTCATCTGTCCAACCACTGGAATTATTCCTACTGTTTCTGTTTAACTCCTTCTCTCAGGCTGGTGCTGGCCGGTTCATTTGTTTAAATTCAACAGAGTCTGGGAATGTTTGCTTTCTGTTTCAGCTGAGGGGCATGCACCAATTGAACATAGGCCAGAAGGGATTCTTTTTTTTTTTTTCTTTTTGCTTTCTGTCTTTCTTGGTCACCCTAAAAGTAAGAAAACAGTGAAAATAGTAAAACAAACAAGAAGAAATGATCTGCTGGGGTGGAGTTCTTCCTTTTTCCATCACAGAAATTTTTTAGCAAAACACCCTGAAAATGTTTGACATCCATTTGTGGAATCTCTATAATTAGAATTAATAAAAGGACATGTCAAGTACACCTACCTTGCAAACCACAAATGCTTTTTTTTTTTCTCTTCCTCTCAATGGCTTTAACTTGTTCTTCTGATTGGCATCTGCAGAGAAATTATAATTAGCCGGTGATATGCATTTGGTGTGCATAATGCCTGGGTTTTTCTATAGGTATGCATATATTCCCACACAAGTCCTAGGAGGATTCCTTTAACTAAACAGCTCAAGGTATCCAGGACAGTAAAAACATTAAAATAAAAATATCTCTGCAAATTGAGTTGGTGGTCTCTAGCACATTCCCAGTGGATGCTTGCCCACATCAGCAAAATGCTGGCTGCCGCAACTGGTGCTAATTAGCACCCCTGTTAGAAATCTCAAATGAATGACCCAGAGATGAATGGACTACAGAGACAGTTGGTATTAAAAGTGCTCCCAGCAGGTCTGGGTTGAGGAGTGGGCAGTGTGGAGGGAGCTTTACTTGCCCAGTGGAATGTTCTCCCAAGTTTGGAGAGAACCCGTCTCTTCTGAGGCTCAAAAAGTCTCATTCATAGCTGCACTAATTTACTTTTTTTTTACTTTCCCCTTTTTTTGCCCCTACAGTTCTCTAATTCTATCCAGAAACATATCATTGGTCAGAAGTTTTCTTGCGTTATCTTTATGAAGAGGATTACCTAGGTCTATGCTGGTGGTTGTTCTTTTTAAATTGAAACTTCAGGGAGAAACGGCGGGGAAAATCTGCAATTCTATTTCTTTTTTTAATTCCTTTGTGGCTGAGTCTGAAGACTTTACTTACCTGGAAGCTGATGGGTGTGACTTGCCATTATTTTTTGTCTTATGATCTCAAGGAGATTAAAAGGACAGCCTGCATTCCACTAGCTTTGTTTAAGCCTTAGGTGTTTAGCCTGCCTTCTGTAAACACACCTTCCTTTTCCAGCTGGAGAAGGAGAGGGAAAAGAAAGTGTGCATGTGTGTGCAAACCTGTGTCCTTGGTGAGACCCAACCAGGGACTGGTGTGGTATTGTCAGCTCGGCTGTCTCCAGCCATATGGAGGTGGGAAACTGGACACGTGTTTCACTGTGGAGTTGTCTGGCTGTAACGATACCACATGTTGTTGCATGGGTAACGGGAGCGTTGGAACTTCAATGCTGCACCTTCCATCCCAAACCAGGCTGCAGGCTTCTTGCAGTGTTGCATGTTATTGTTTATGCGTCTCAGTCACTTCCCCCAGTGCTGAAACATGGCCAGGGTGGAGGCAGATGGGTGACAGCCACCATGGCTGGGTGGCATGCAGAGTGCTGCGGGCCAGTGGGAAGAGGGAGCCTTGCCTGTATGAAGATGGGAAGGGTTTGGATAGGAGGTAGCGTCTTTCATAAGGTCATTGGAAAAGGGACTAAAAAAACAAAAGAGGCTTTGGGTCTGTCAACCCTTCTTCAGGCTGATCTAGTGGTTGGCTGATATTATTGTTTATCAATAGGTACAAAGTTCCTGGGTGGTGGGAATCTATGCATGGTAAGCGCACTGCATTGTTCAAGCAGGTTAGATCTCTTTCACGAGGGAGTATTTTTTTTTTCTCATCTTAGTTAAGCAGTTCTGTCACTGTGGGATATTTATGATGTTCAAATTAAGCAGGTGTTATGTACTTAATCTCAATCCCATTAAAATTGAAGACCTTTTTTTAGTGACATCCGTGTGTTTTGCAACAGCTCCACAGATTCAAAGAGTAAGGTGTGTATTGACTTTCCCATCAAAATGTCATGTCTGAAATAATTCATAAAAGCTTTATATTCACAGACAGCTTAAAAAACATGGTAAGAAGAAAAGCTACTGTCAAAAGCAACTTGGAGCAGTCTTCCTGTGGTAAATAAAGGAGATAACTACAGGGAGAGAAAAGGAAATGTAAATAAATAGATGAAAAAAATAAAATAACTCCCAATTTAAATATTTCAGTCTATACGAACTTCACAGGATTCTTGAGTTGCATTCTCCCCAGCACCGTTTTCCCTTTTTGTCAATGCAGGAGGCTGCCGTACCAGATTTCTGTACCAAAAAACCCATTGTTATAATCTAAGCTTTGCCTCAAAAACGGGCTATTCTTTAGTGATTTGCAGGGGGAGGATGGTGAAGCAATGCAGGGACAAATCCATCCTTTTTGTGTGTGCATGTGTGGGCAGGGCATGTTCCTCTTGCTGCAATGTTGCTTGCTCAGAACAGCGAACTGGAATTCTCACCACTTCCGAACCCAGGGATTCCTCCAGACTTTTTCTGAAACCTGACAAGCAACTGCCTTGGTACCCAGAGCACAGGTTTGCAACCCCAATGCGTGATAAATTAGACCTTTCACTCGAAGTTTTTCCTGGCAGGAGTACTAGAACAACCCTCTGAATAGCTACTACTGCTGAATTTTAAAATCTCTCTGGCTCTTTGCTCAGCCAAAACTTAAAGTTACAGTCAACTGGAGTTTGGCAAAGTGCAATGTTCTGTAACCTTATCTTTTTATAACAATCATGTTTATTAGTATTATACAGTGCATTATAGGGCCCCTCTATAGAGCCAAGGTGCTGTGTCTGTTGCAGCAGGATGTATAGTTTAGGTAATCATAACAGAGGTTTCAAACAGCTGTAAAACCAACCCAGGCAGTGTGGTCCAGGGGCTGGAGACCCTGCTGCTCGGAAGAGTGTTGCTGCTCTCCCAGGTCTGCTGCTGAGTGACTGTGAGCAGGTTCAGTCTGCCTCTGTCCCCCCTCTTGGTCACTGTCATAACTGCACACTCCTTAAAGGACCTCAGAGGGATCCCAGATTGTTTTCTTTCATAAAAAAGAAAATGAGAGTAAACCACCAAAGTTTATCATCTGCTTAACTCCTCAGATCATTCTGAGTTCATGCTTTTTACCATCCAAATCCAATTCAGTTTGGCTGAATTTGGCCTGATGCATAGAATAAAGACTTAAACACAAACGTGCTTTAAACTGAGCGCTGCAAATGGTTTTCCACTTGTTCTACCAGCAGATGCTGAGTTCGAGCCTCCGAGTTTCCACCAAAATGGCTAATAAAACTCCAAATATCTAAAGGTACTTGCAGTGATTTAAGAGTTAATAGCCCTCTTATCAGCTGTTCCAGGAACAAAGCAGGGATCAGACTTTGCATCCTGGCAGTAGAAGCTAGCAAAATCCTGTCCTTTACCATCACTCAAGTCTGTGTAAAGGTCTATTTCCCCAACCAGTTGATAGAAGACCTGCAAAGCTAATGAACAGGGAATATTTCTCTAGAATCTTGGCATCTCCGCCTTGAACACCTGCAAACACTTTTAATCTGCTCGTTGAGGATAATTTTGTAGGTGCTTCACAGGAGGAAGGAGATACTCCTGTTGACCATGGGTCCAAAGTCTGCTACTAGGCTACATAGGCTGTGGAAAACACTCTGCAGTGGTTCTTGCATTAGGAAGAGTGGTTGTTTCTGCTATAATTTATAATAGTCAGGCTTAGGAAAGCAAGCTTGGGTTGATTTTGCTGGGTAGCTGCTAAAGGGGACTGCTGTCTTTATTAGCATTGTAGTAGATTATCAAGGCTTGGCACCTATTTTTCTTGAAATGAAAATTACTATTTCTGGTTCTGGGCTTGGGCATGGCAATCCTTCCTTTTTCTGGCTTTTACCTCTACTTCTTTCAATTGTTTTTGCATCAGGCCACCAGTCTTGACTGAAGTATTTCCAAATGCAAGTGTCAGTTTAAATGATGGGATTCAGTGAATTACTGTCTTCCTTACTACAATTGTCAAATTTTCTTCACTCTAAGAGCACAAGGGCATATATCTTCATAGGAGGAATGAGGTAGCCCTTAGGTTTTGTGGAGACTCTTGCCTTGAAAGTGCATCAAGGTATTAGTATCTTCTGAGTCACTGAAGGCAAGAAAAAGCTGATACTTTGGCTCACCAAGTGAGTTACTCTAGTTTCTTCTTCTTAGAAACTGATACGTCATCACTTCAATGGTATTATTTATGAGGGTTTTTTCCTTATTTTTCAAGCATAGAAAAAAATGTCTTGCCATGTTTTAGGAACAAAATGAGTATTTTACACACATACCAATAGCTCTCTGGAAAGCACTTAAATTTACAAGCTGTTCGTAAATTTACTGACAGTTGGCAACACTGCATCCAACACACAGGAACCCTTTTGGAAAATAGATCTATTGTAAATAATATATATTGCAGCTTAATCTGAGCATGCTTTAGCTCAAAGTAGTTTTAACAAATGTGTTACCTAATATATTTTTTTAAAAAGCTATTTGACCTGGAAAGATGATTTCAGTATCTGAAAAGCTATATTTAAAAAAATAAAATATTAGCCACCTCCTCTGAATGTTCTTCAACAGAACTCTTTTGAGGATGCACCTTTTTCTGGTGTTAGAGCAGTTTGAATATTTTATATATCTTCTGCTGTAGTAACATGTAACTCATATTTAATCTTGTGCTAGTATCCCATATAGATGGAGAATCTTGATCTTTTAAAGTCAGTGGTAGTTATTTGCATTTCAACCAGGAGCTGGTTTATATAAAAAATCAGTTGTGCATATGTGACTGCTTAGCTGTGTGCATTATTACATGCAGTTTGGATTTGAGGTAGCTTAGGTTTATGTACATGCTGAGGTGGCACTTTATCAAGATAGCAAAAATTTATTTCTATTATAGCTAATAAAGGGCTGTAATACTTGAATTATAGTGAATCTGATATAGAAAACCCATTGTTGTTATCCTATATTCCACAGTTCTGGGACTGTAGTGGTATTTAGTAGCTGAAAAACTAGTTTAAAAATCACCTAGATGTTAAGATTTTGTAGCAGAGCTGGGACAGAGTCTTTCCCTGCAAAGTGCCTTTTCGATTCCATCCACCTATCTGGTGGGGATCACAAGATGCTTTTTGAAAAGTGTAGTGGAGGGGTTTCTGTCATTGCTGCCTCAGTGCTTACTGTTGCTTGTAACAATTCCTTGTCAACCTCTAAATGCAGCTTTTTTTTTTTTTTATCATCAGGCACATCCATGTATTTGTTGCTCTGGAAATACTGTATTGTTCATTTTGAAGGGGGGGGGGAAACAGCATTTTGATCATTTATCCTAAGCAAAACATGGGCAGCACAATAAAGCAACAACATGAAACAGTTGCTAAGTTGTAGGGAATTACTTCAAAAGGCTTTAACAGCTACAAATGTGTTTAATTTCATCATTATCCAAATGCTTCCCACCGCCTTACTACCAATACTGATTTTGGTTTGGCACTGCTGCTGCACGGCAGTCCACACACAAAGATTGAGCATAGGCTTGCCAACCCAAGCTGAGGGCTCTGCTGGGGTCAGCCCCAATGTGCTTGCTTCTTACAAACAAATGTGATATGATCCACAGTCTATAGAGTTCAGAAACTTTACGTGACTTATCCAATGTTGTCCGGGGCTTGATGTCAATGGGACACTTTCCATGGATTTCATCAGGAGTTGGATCCATGCAACAGTGAATTGAAAACAGAACCTAACCTCATGGCTCCCAGGAGTTTGCCTTGCAAACAGAATTTGCTTCTCTAGCAGGACTGGAGATGACTGAAGGACTAGCTGTATTACACTGGACAAAGCACTTGAGCAGCTGGTTACAGCAACAGTTTTTAATCCTGTTTCACTTGTGTGGTCAAAGACTGCAAGCTTTGAGGTCAGCTCAGCCTCTGTTTCCTGCTCCCATGCTGCTGCCTGAACTTGTCTTGTTTGCTGTCTTGCAGGAGAAGCGCAGCCTCCCCATCCATGGAGCAGAGTCAGGGGAGAGGGATGCTCTGCAAGGAAAATGCAGCCCTGTGCAGCAAAGCAAAGGCTGTGTGTGGAAAGAGCTAGGAAACATTATATTGCTTTTGTCTAGCTGTAATGAAAACAAATGAGGGCTTCAATTTAAAGTAGTTACTAAAAATTTGTTCTTTCCTCTGCCCTAATTCCAAAACTGACTTGCAGCTAATTAGACTGAGTCAAGCACACTCTTGCTGTGCTGTGCTAGTGTAAACAACAGCCATCTGAGTTTCATTACAATAAGGAAATAAAATAAACACAGGGTCAGAAAACAGTAGTTTGGGCATGGCTCATTACAGCACAATGCAGTTAAATTTTTTTTTTTGTAGAGGCTGCAGGATCATACAGGGTGCAAAAGGGACTCTCTTCATGATTCTACCCTGAACTTTTCCTCCCCAGTGCATCACAGGGAAAAGCAAAGCCCCTGCTGCTCAGCTCATGGCTTAAAAACACCCCTGAAGCCTGCAAACGGTGCTTTACTGCAAAGCTGCCTTTATCGCCCTGCTCTTAGGGTTGCTCGTGTTGGCCAGGCAGAAGCTCAGGAAACATGGCTTTTACAACATGAGGGTGAGATCCCAGGTCTAGGAGCACATTACAAGGCTGCACTCTGTCAGGCTGCTCCCATGTGCCACTCTCTGGATCAGCCAAATTGGGCCAAAGAGAAATCACGGGGGTGTTTTTTCCTCACCTTTCTCTTTTTAATAATAAATTTGCAGTCTGTGAAGGGGAACCCCCTACCGGCTTCTCACATGAAATCTCTTGTGTACAGTAGCTGCCATCCTCTGCATTTTGTTGCTTGGAGTCTGTGAGCGCAACAGGCTAAGGGGACTTTTCCAAGGCAGCATCTTCACCCACTTCTGAAGTGCCCAAGGGCCAAATTTTCTGAGCTCCTGGAGATTTCAGGCCATGGTCCAAGCTCTCAACTCTCCCTTCCCATTGCCCTTCAGCTGGAGGGGAGGAGGAGGGAGCTGCAGGAGGGAAGCCTTAGTGCTTTTTCCTCTGCTAGATCCCTCCCACATGCATTTTCCTTGCAGAGGGACTGGAAATCCTCTCTGTTCCTGTGTGCACATTGATGGAGAACTGAACTGGAAAGCCACAGGCCAGACAGCTAATTTTGTCCAAAGCGTTATTCTCCGTTGCATACATGATCTGTAAGGTATTCTCATTCTCACTGGATTCTGAGTCATGTTTCCTGAGCTCAAGCTGTATCGATCTGGCTTTTCCTGGATTAGCCCATCATTAAATACAGTTTGGCAAGAGACTGCTAAGCCAGATTTTCCAAGGCAAAAGCACTGCTGCTTTTGGGTGAATTAAGTCTTCTCCTTATCTGGCACCACAGCAGGGTTTTCTGCTGGTGCTCTGCTCTTGCCTATCTGTTTGCAGGTGCTCTGGCTCCTGTGGACTTCTAGTTATCACTAGGTGCAGTTCTGTTTTCTTACTGCCAAGGCTACAGAGTGGGAGAAACAATCTGCTTTCAGATACTTACAGTAAAAAAAAAAAAAAGGAATAATTTTAGCATGGGGGCAAGACCTGCCATGCTAGATGCTGCCTCAGACATAAGGATGAGCCAACAAGAAATTCATGCTGGTACAGCTCCTGTTAGTTTAAGAAAAGGCGAATGCTGAAAGCAGTGCCTCTGTGTGCCGAAATCATACAGGCTGAAAGACAAGAGTTGTCCAACTCATACCTGTGGATTCTTCTTGTACATGGTCACATAAAACACCAGCACTTCTTTTTGTCTAGTGTGTCAAATAGGCCCAAGAAAAATGTCACAAACAATTTTCTTTTCTTTCAGTCTGCTCCCACGGTATTAATTCTGCCTCAAGACCTTGATTCATTATGACCCTATTCAGAAAAATAGTTCTGATATTATT
This sequence comes from Pandion haliaetus, assembly GCA_013401275.1. Taxonomy (NCBI): domain Eukaryota; kingdom Metazoa; phylum Chordata; class Aves; order Accipitriformes; family Pandionidae; genus Pandion; species Pandion haliaetus. Next base: position 119,616 of record VYZV01021148.1, read on the forward strand.
TTCAAAACTTTTATGAAAGTTTGTTTTCTTTATACTTTTGAGTGAAGGTTTTTCCCTAGATTCTACATATACTGCAAGAAACCATTACTTGAACATCGAATACTAGTGTGGGTTTAATTGTGTAAAATGAGACTAAATATTTTACTGGTTTGGGAATATAATTAGAACACATGATATCCCTTGAGTCAAATTCAAATCCCTGTTAGGATAACCTGGGGGGTTTATTTGTCAGGAATACAAAAATAATTGAACTCTGTTTATGATGACTTGTGTGTTTTCTAAACAAATTTTGAAACAAAATTCAGCCTCTGATCCTCTCAAGGGCCAAGTTCCCTCCCAGTTCCCACTGAGTCCAAAGGGCTCTGTATCCTACAGGATTCACATCTTAAGTTAACACTGTGCTTTTAAACAATTCAAAATAAGAGAAATGATAACCTGGATGGCTGTGCAGTCAACACAGGAAGGAAAATAAAAACTTGACTGAAACCCCCTAAAAGTCCAGAGATATTATGAGACCAGCTTAAAAACCATTTTATAGCCTAAAATCTTATTTGCACCTTTGAATCAACTGGTTTATTTCATAGAAATAAAAATAAACCTCTCTTAAAGCAATGGGGTGGGTTATTTGAAAAGGTGTAAAAACCCATTGCAGCAATCAGTGAGGCTGAAAGGCAATTGAGTATAAAGCATTTGAGACTGACAAATCTGAGATAAGCAACACAAAACTAAACGCAACATTGAAACATGTGTCCTGGAAGCAGCATTAAAATTAATCTATGGGAGCAGGCTTTTTTCTGCTGTGGAGCTTTATAAATGAGTGTGTTTTTAAACAAATGGCTGAGTACTATAATGCTGAATGCTGCCCTCCTTGTGTGAGCAGGCCCCAGTTTATAACTTTGAAGCCTTCTTTTGAAGGATGTCTTGCACATAATGAAGAAAAAAATAATAATAATAAAAAAAGCAGCGACATTTGGGAAGGCTGTGTACTGGTGTTTGTGGGAGTATTTTAAACCCAGTTTGTAAAATGGGGTTAGATAAAAAAAGAAATTAATGGTGCCTCTATTTTCTCCCATCTAGTTAGAGCTAGAATCTCTCCTCAGTGACAACCCAACACTTTGGATGCCTTAAGTTTAAATTTTCAGTAGCAGCAGCAGAAGAAAGGGATAAAAGCCCTTTAGGGCAGATAGGAGAGGATGTGCACCAGTATCCCACAGCCCCAGAGTAAGAGCATCCTGTTCAGATGGCGGGCTCAGACTGCACGGTGATAAAGCTAAGCAGAGCCCTGGCTTCCCAGTGTTCGTATTCTTTTCCTCTTCAACAAACTTAAGGAATTTCCCAGACTTGCTGGTCACAGTATGATGGTATTCCCAATTATGTCTGGGAGACCTGTGCTGGACACCAGCCCAAAGCCCCAACAGAAGCGGCACTAAGCTCTTCCCAGCCACAGATCCATCCAACGCCCACCATGTGTACGCGCGTGCCCTGTGGGGTGGCTGCAGAAAATTGCAAGCCCCACCAGCATGAAAATTGCCCTTTCCACAGCAATTCGCTTGCTGCCGGGAATGCCTTTGGTTCTCCGTGCAGCGCCAGCGCATGCCCCCGGCTGCAGCCGTTCACCTGGCACTCTGCAACTGGCGCTGGCACGGAGACCTGGCCCCGGCTCAGGGTGACGTGTGGAGGGGCCACTTGGCAGCTGACGTGCGCCAGGAAGGTGAGAGCCAAATCTCCCTCTGATTCTCCCCTGCCGAAATCCAGAGTCATGCCCTGGCATGGACCCCACGGTGGGGACCCTCCAGATCAATACCAGCTGAACGGGGAGGGGGCTGGCGTGGGAGAAGCAGGTGGGAAGGTGCTGTGGAGCGATGCATCTCTCGAGCATCAGCCTCATCTTCCCAAAGCGAGGAGGAGGTCACACAGGAGCCCTCCAGCAGGGAATGGGATGGGGAAGTCATGAAAGTGTTAATAGGTGGTGTTGTGAGCTGCCTCTTTATTTTCCTGTGCATTACATTAATAAGGCGCACCTTGAATCAACAGCTCCGATTTAGCCTCATCTCTTTCAGCCCCTTTTCCAAAAAATAAAAAAATTAGAGTGTTTTTACCAGTTTGGTTTTCCAGTTTCTTTAATTTGGGTAATTGCTTAGTCAATTCTCAAAAATATATTTTCTGTCTTACAAAAACAGCAGAAAATGACAGATCACCTTCCTTTCCATCCCAGCTTTGGCATGCGGGTCCCGGATTGTGCATTCTCTCTGCGGCGCCACACCAGCCTCCCATACTTAATTAATTTCCCTTCGTTTGTGCAGCCTTGCACTTAAAGAGACAGTGTCCCATTTTGATGCTTTGGCTTTGGCGAGATTTCAAAAGTGTCACTTCTTAAATCTTTCTTTTTTTCTTTTTTTTTTTTTTTTAAATGCCCCAGTGTGCTGTATGGCAAAGAGTTGGCATTTTTAAATTCCCACCACTCCCACTCTTTCTCCCCCCTTCCCTGTGTCCCTATTCTGTCTAGCACTCAAGATCCAGATCAGGCTATTTGGAAAGAGAAGGATGCACGGGACCTCATTTCTTGACTGTGCTTGTGAAAGGGCAGCATGGTTTGGTCTAATCATGCTCTCAGTGCTTGAATGTCCAAGAGCTACAGAAGCCTGCTGGAGCTGGCTCTTCATGTGACAGTGCAGCTGGTCAAAGGCTATTTTCCCTTTATGTCAGCACAGTTATACCAGGCTTCTGTATTCATGACCTCTGCCATCATCAATGATAGCAAAGGCTTTGATCCAAGTACCCCAAAGCATAAGCATGTTTGACTCTTGGAGCAAGCCTCATGCTTGGATTGGCCAGGGTGTTCAGGTTTAAAACCCGTTGTTTTGGTTTTCTATGAAGGTGATGTTATTCTAGCTCATATCTTTCGTTCCCAATTCAGGATTAAGACATTTCCTCCCCTTTGTTCCATTTCAATCAGTGCAACTGAAAGGGAAGAACATGCCAGAAGGACTTGTTTTTAAATGAGTTTTTTAAAATCTGATTTCTTATACATTTCCATTCATTGTCCCATTTTTCTTTTTCAAAAGCTCATTGGGTGCCCTGGGTCTTTGTCAATCAAAGGCAGCACTGCCTCTGTTAAGCAGCATCCCACAAAGGTACATTTCCTATTTGTCAACAACTTGCAAGCTCAGCCCTAAATCATTCTCTTTTGGTCTTCCCTCCCTCATGAATCTTGCAGTGCCTCCCAGCTCCTGCCCTGTCCTGACATGGGTGCACAACTCAGTCTGCCTTTGCTCTCCCTCCTTTCAGCAGTGCTGCTGAATGCTGGCGAGGGGTTGTGCATTTAAAAGCTAAACAGGGAGCTGAACGTACTAAGACAGTAAATACCACCAGGAATTGAGAAGACTGGCTGTGAGCTTTTCCACGTCTTGCAAGCCTTGGTAAAATGGACGTTACAACGGCTGCAAGGTGTATTTCGCACCTGTCCTGCCGGATCAAAACTTTTACGTACTGTAGAAGAGGATAAAGTCCCTGTGGTGCACCTAAAACATGTGCTAGGGAAAAAAGCCTGAGTTGTTCCTGCCTCAGGCAAAGGCAAACCCATTTGTGGGATTGCTTTTGCTCAAGAACCTGCGGGCATTTTGCGGGTAATGCGAGAGGATAGGGAAGTCTGATGTGTGCCTCAAGGGGATTCAATTTTGGGTGAGAATAGCCAATGAATTAAATCATATGATGTAAATTGCTATATAACACTGTATATCATCACTTCTGTGGTGGCTGTGGGCCCTATCAAGGGTATTACAGTAAAAATCACCCAGATTTATGAAGAAATGAAGAATGAACTTTGATGAAACCGAGAAAAGTGCAGCAATGGTAGAACCGGACAAGCACAACGGTGGTGGAACCAGAACTGGCTTCAGCATGCAACAATCCGATACCACACACCTTTCCTGCCCCAGATGACAGATGAAGCCCAAAGTCAAGGACTAAATTAACTCAATGGATGTTTTATAGGGGTGGCCCATAGACTAAGGGAATATATGAAGAGACAGGAGAGGTGGTGGTGATTAATTGGGACGTATTAGAAAGTGTAGGATCTGGGCATGACATAAATGGTGTAGAATAGAGGTGGATATTGTCCTGGTCTCAGCTGGCATAGAGTTAATTTTCTTCCCAGTAGCTGGTACAGTGCTGTGTGTTGGATTTAGTGTGAGGATAATGTTGGTAACACACTGAGGTGTTAGTTGTTGCTAAGTAGTGCTTATCCTAAGTCAAGGACTTTTCAGTTTCCCATGCTCTGCCAGCGAGGAAGGGCACAAGAAGCTGGGAGGGAGCACGGCCAGGACAGCTGACCCGAACTAGCCAAAGGGATGTTCCGTACCATAGAATGTCATGTTCAGTATGTAAAAGGGGGGAGTTGGCCGGGGGGGGCAGATCGCTGCTGGAGGCCTGGGTGGGCATCGGTCAGCGCGTGGTGAGCAATTGCATTGTGCATCACTTGTCTTTTCTGGGGTTTTATTTTTATCTCGTTTTGTTATCTTCCTTTTCAATACAATTTATTACTATTATTATTTTTATTTTATTTCAATTATTAAGCTGTTCTTATCTCAACCCACAGGTTTTACTTTTTTTTTTTCCAATTCTCCTCCCCATCTCACCAGAGCAGGGCAGGGGGGAAAAGAGTGAGTGGGCGGCTGTGTGGTGCCTGGTTGCCCACTGGGGTTAAACCACGACAGCACCCCATATGAAGCTTTGAGTAAAGGCTCCCACCAACTCTGATGGACTCTAAATCCATCCAGTAGCCCACTTGTTTTGCTGCAATTGGAAGCAAAAGTGCCCAAGTATATCAGATTTTGCTGTTCCTGTGCTTTTTCTGTCTGGAGGCACTGGATAGCCTGATCTCACAAGAGGTATATAGTTGAGTTTTCAGACCTCCGAGGTTTTTACCATTTGGATGAGCATCAAACTTATCTGAAGTGAACTGAAACTCCTTGTGGCTTGAGGAGGACTCTCTAGGAATGAGCTGATGTTTCTTTTTTCAGGCTTAATAAAGAGAACCTGCTGAGGCCAAAAATGTTTTCTACTCTCCGTGCATGGAGCCTCAAGAATTCAGAGATGTCTTCCAGCACCACATCCAGCTGTCTTGAGCTTCTAGGAAGCCCAGGGATGAAGACTTCCCTGGACAAACGGACATTACAGCTCCACTTCATGGGCTCTTGGAGTCCCATAGAGACCAGGGACAAGTGTCTGGAAACTCCCACCTCCCATTATCAGCACAATAGACCATCCACTTAAAAAAGCAAAAGTTGGCAGAGGTCAAGCCTGGTGCCCAAGGCTCACAAGCTCACTAAATTCAATCAAGCAAAATAGTCTCTAGTCAGAACTTATCTCCTCCCGAAATAAAACATACAGTAGAAGAAGAAACAAATTGCTTGACACCTCATTAGCAATTGTAAGCAGACTCCATTTTCACTCCAGGGTCTCATTGGAGTGATTTGTGAGGCAGCTTTTCCCTACCTCTGCCTATCCCCTTAATGCCCTGCATTTTGAAGGAGTTGGAGGCAACACAAGAACAACAGTGATTATTTGTGTTGTTCTGGGACACCCGTCCCACTGTCTGCTGCTGGAGTGCCCCTCTACCTGGTGTTGTTTCTGGAACCTGAAGCCCGTTTCAGGTTGCTTCTGTGCATGTGTGTGGCTGATTGTTAAGAGGACACAGTTGGTCTGGAACAAGATAACCAAAGCTCATATGTCCTCTCAGAGCTAAAATGTGGATTAAAGTTAACCAGCTGACTGGATGCTTGATGGAGATGTACTACTAAGCACAAATGTGTGGGTGTTGGGTGAATGTTGTTGCTTCAGGGCTTGAGAAATGTTATCAGCTGACTGTGTTCTCATGCTACAGATGAGCACAGCCCAAAAAGATGAAAGAAAAGGAATAAAAACCCCTCCTATAATGATCAATTTGTTGTTTCTTAATTAAATGTCCAGCCTCATCACAGTTTGATCCCACCACACTTCCTCCACAGTTTTGCCTTCTCATCTTGGCTTGAAACGCAATTTAATTTCAATTTCAAGACCTTTTTGTTCTTGTTTTTCTCTTCCAAATCCACCATCCACCCACCCACCACAGCAGGACATGTCTCTCAGGAAACCGGTTCCATGCTCAGTAATAATTTTTGAAATGTAAGCACATCAAAAAGGACTTTGACAAACACAGTAAGACTTTTGAGGGAATCATTTGTCGTTGTGTTGGGATTTTTTTCAGTCTGCATGCCCATTTTTCAAATCCACACACAGAAGCAGATAACTTATCTCCGGTAGCGGCAGCAATGAGCCCTCAGAAATGAGCAGAAGGGGAGTGATTTGGAAGCCAACCCTGAGGGAATATTCCTGCTATAAGGCAGCAGTCTAGGAGTGAGATTGCAATTGTTTCTGGGATTTAACATCTTTCTCAATTGCCAGGTAGCTGTCCTGCCAGGGAAATAAATAAGTTACTGTGTAGTTTTGTCTTGATTTGACTTAGAAGTGGAATGGAATAAACCAGGACTCAAAAGAGAGAAAAAAAATCTCACTTGTCTTCTAGTCTTGCCTTCTTCCTTCATTGAAGTCTCATTTTAAATTTTACATACCATCATTCAAAAAAAAAAAACTTGTCTACTTCCTACATCAGAAAATAAAAAAGGTGTTTTTCTTAGAGTAGATACTGACGATCTGTCAGTTAAACAATTCTTTAGTCCTTCCAACAAAAATGCAATATTGAAATCGGTGTTCGTGACAACAGGTCAACATTCTAACAGAGCCATCAGCTTGTAATGCTCAGACTGTGATCTTACCGCTCTTTGGCAACTTCTTTAGTTTTTTATAGGTTTCTTTTTCAGCAGTGCATCCTGAGATTCTTCCCTGCTTTTTTTTCATTTCATTATACTGTATTTAATTCTTCCTCTCATCAAAATATTCAAATATTAGGCAGTCTAACCTTGCAAATAGGAATGAATTTTCACTGTTAAAAAAAAACAAACAAACCTAGAAAAAACAGATAAACGCCTGTCTGTTTGAATTCCCTTTCCCTCATTCCTTTCATGTAACAGTATTTCATCTTGGCTGACTTCAGCCATTTAACACAGACAGGCTGAGCCACTCTCCGGAGATCCGCCGCTCTCCCCACTGACTGTGGAACGACCATAGATAACTGGTTTAGACTAGACTCCTAACTTTTAGCAAGCTGAAAATAAGATGGAGCCTGTCCCACCTGTGTGAGAAAGTCTGAAATTAAAATGATACCTGATTAAATTCTGTTTGAGAGGGGAAAAAATGTTGCTATCAGTTTTCTCTAACTTTTTCTAATGGAACAGGGGAGTGCAATTGGTTCTGATAAAAGGGATGTTGTATGACTAACAGGCTAAGAAAGGGCAGCTTCAAGCTGAATGAACAGCTACTCAAAGGCTACTACAGTAGCAAAACCAGCAATGCCATGAATATATTATCCAGGGATCTAAGGCAAATGCATGTTGTATTGGAGACACACTGTTGAATGTAAATCCATAGTGCTGAAATACTGTATATTTATTATGCAAGCCAAAGCTGAAGACAGTTTCTGTTTGATGGACTCCCAGTGATGAATGGATTGTTTCATTGGAGTAAATGAACTGTCAGAAACAATGGCTACATAGTACAATTTCTCTCCCTGTCCCCAAAGGGCAGGAAAGCTCTGCAGCCAAAATAAAGTTGTATTTTTAAGTCTAGTGAGATGGCAGGCTTGGGTAGAAAATTCAGAGGAATCGATATGGATAGTTTGACCTTAAAAAAGGCCACTTCTCTTAGCTAAAAGCATCTATGCTGTGGGCAGATTTGTTTCAAAATGAAGTGAGATAAAGGTAAGTATCTGTCTAGGCAAGATACTAGAAGTCCTCACTCTGGTTAGGGTCAGAAGTAGGTGTTTGGGTGAGTCCCACTGCCAGAAATTGTCCTTAATTTTTTCTTCCTTTGTAGCTCTGCACTTAATGATGGTTTTATGCCCAGACATTCAAAACACTGCTCAGATGTAAATTCCTTTACATTACAGATGCTCTTTCTTTTTTTGGCTGACTTCTTTCCAGATCCCAGGGGCCATCTCAGCTGGCTTTCTCTAGGGCTAGAGAACCCTGCACTGCCCGGCACTGCCCAGGCTCTTGGGAGACCCCAGCCATCACTGCCACGAGACACTGAGTATTTGCAGGAATACTGGTGAGGACACAGCAGGAATTAGTCATTGACAGTAGCAGATCTCGCTGGACCAAGCTACCCAGATCTCTGAGCAGGAAAAAGTGAGCTAGACAAACATTATACTCCATAACCAACCATAACGTTACATTAGTGACTATGATAAATGATAAGAATGTGAGGGCTGGATTTCATTTCATTCCAATTTTTTACAGATTCATAAGCAGAAACATGCTGTGAAGTCAGTCCTGAATGAAATCTTCTCAGCTGAAATATTTTCAGAGGCAAAGTGCTTTCTCAAGAAGCGGTGAGGCAGAGAAACCCTGAGCTGTGGGGATGAGCATTTCTATTAAACAAAGCCTTTGAAAGGAAATAGAAAGCATATTGCAAACTGCAGGTGGTTTGAGATAGCTGTGAAAGAGCAATGTCCTTGGAAGCAGCTTTTCGCAGCTCAGGATATAAGAGGCTGCACTGTGTAATTTCCCAGATATTTTTATTATCTAATAGTGCCTTTCTGAAATAATTTCCTGGACATATCTTTATCTAGGAGGAAAAATAAAATCTAAGAGCAATTTGGGGTTTTCCTTTCAAAGAACTAGTTTCTGAATATGGTGTACTAAGAAGAGCGCTCTTTCAAACAGATTCCTTCTCTTTTTAAAGGGCTGGTCTTGCATTTGCTGTAAGATAGATAGCAAACACCATACCAGGTAGTAAATTTCCATATCTTGTGCAGAGCTTCCACTGGTGCTTATTGTAACAAGGGAGGGGTTTTAATTATACTAACAAATTGCCAGTAAATTTAGAAAGTAATGTCAGGTTAAATCCTGTTGTAATTTCTTAGTAAAATAGCTTGTTTACACCATTTGTCCAGAAAGCCTGGACATTTAATTTATGACCTGGGATCCTCCCTGTGTTAAGACAAAACAACATGCAGGAATGGCAGCAGGAATAATGATAGTTTTTCCTATTTCTGCCCCGTGTCCTTCAGCCAGATTTTGTCTTCTGCAAAATGAACACAGGCAACAATCAGTCTGTGAAAGTATACAGAAAAAAGCCTGGTTTGGATAGTCCTAGGTCATGGAGTTTAACACACTGTCAATTGTCGCATTCAGAAAGGTTTTACTGGCTCCAGCTGCTTCCACACCATCTCTGCTTCGGGCTATCACACACTGACAATTATCTGGGATCAGCGAGTTTTCTCCTTCCCCCTCATGAAGTAAACTGTGTACATCTCTTGCCTTTCTGCTCAGCTTTTAGAGAGGAGAATTTCTGTTTGTTGAAAATTGACAGCCCTGTTTTCTCCCTAGGTGTGCTGCTGAGTAATGGGTTTCTGCACATCTGAGCAGGCCAGTTGTGCTGTATCTGTATATGCTATAGGCTTGCAGTGATTCAGGGGAGGTGGAGGGAAGCCTGGTGCACCCGTAAAACATGGACTGAAAGCAAGCAGCTGATAACTAATTTTAGAGGAAAAACATGACCTCAATACATTACACATCTGTTCATGATGCAAGTTGCAGTGGCAAAAATCAGTTTGGGGGTTAAAAAAAACACACCTCTTGGTTCTGTATAGTTTAAAAGCAGTCTAAAGACTGTATGAGTCACTGTTATTAGATGCCAGTTAGCATTAACTTGATGTTACTCAACAGAGTCTATCTATTGTTGAGTAATTTTGGCATCGACTGAGAGATTCATTTGCAAAATTGATATCAGGCCGCGCTGTCCTGCAGCCCAGAGAACATGCCCTGCAGCGTGAGTGTATCCTCCTGGCTACGTCATACAAACGGGCTTACACAAACTCCCTCCAGCTCCAGGACGAGCCTAAGCATGATCCTCAGCCCTGGCATCGCTGCTGCTGGACCTGCATGTGAACTCACAGCATCGGGGTCTTCATGCAAGAGACTGCAAAGGGTCTGTTACCTCGAGGGAAGGGGACCTGAGCCACCAGTTGTTTCCCAAGGTAACTTCGTTGTAGAGTCCGCTGCTGTAAATCTCTGACCTTAAGCACGGGCAGGTACAAGCAGAGAGCTCTGTAGATTGGAAAATATGCTCATCGCTGGGAATGCTTTTTGCTGCCAGCAGCTTGAGTTTCCTGTTTGCGCCAGTCGAGCACCCAGGCTAAGGTGGGACTTTTCAAGCTGCTCCTTTAAATCAAACATCGGGAAAGAGGGATCAAGAAGACAAACGAAGAAAGCAAACAAAGAAGGGCAGTTTCTAAGAAACCCTGGAGATTTATGGCCTCTCCACCTGATCTCATGCCAAGTTTATTTGATCTTCATCCACAGCTGCCGAAGGGGAGCGCCCGGATGGACCGCACTCCCACCTGACGTCTGCCCTGCTTGTTTTTTCCAAGCATGGCTGAATCAGACCAGCTCTTTGGGTCACACATGAGCTGGCGCTGCCTGTAAACAAGCTGCTTCACTAGTGTTTTGTTTAGCATTAGGCTTCACCCTGTCTGCTGTAGGAAAAGAAAAGACAAAGAAGCTGTAATGTGTAGCAGGAGATGAAGCAGATGCCTCTGGAATAGGTGTGGAGGACCAAGGTGCTTTCAGCCTGTACCTTCAGAAATGAAGCACTCTGGTCAAATGGCCCAGCTGGGGATACACCACGTAGAAATGGATTGCTGTGTAAGCTAATGTCACACCACTGAGCCAAGACAGACAGAGGACCTCCTGGAGACAGCTCTTCTTTGGTGACACACAATGCAAAGAGTAGATCAAGTCATTTCAAACCGAAGTACAGTTGTACAACTTATCATCTCCAAAGTAGACTGGTTTTGCATAGTTATAGGCCCACAAACCTTTCACCTTCTCCTCTGTATCCCAGAGGAGACACTTCCACTGACTGGTTGGGGCAGCTGAAGCTGCATGCTGCATTTCCAGCAGTGACATGAAAACGTCTGCCAGGAGTGCAGAGGCCTGGCAAGGGAACAGGCTCTGTAGCACTCCCAGAGCCATTGTATTCTTGATCAGGACAAGCTGTGTATGTGTTACCAAAAACGCCAGATCTTGAAGACAAACTGTTTGTGTTGTTTGGGTAAAGGATAGGGGCAAGTCCTACCTCTATTTCGACTCTTGTTTTAGTTCTCAACAGTCTGCAGTTCTTGACTGCTCATTTGGCTGAAGTTAGGGCTGACTATATCAGCCAATATTTGTACTGAGTCTAAGAATGTCACTGCTTGGCTCTCAGCAGTAATAATCCCATTGTTTCATTTGTTTTGTGCCTATAACATTTGCAAAGCAAGAAGAACTATTACAGGAGACTGTCTCAATTACAGGCATCGCTTCAATAAGACGCTAACATGACAACAGGCATCCTTCAGGACACTTCAGACTTCACAGAGGTTTTAAAAAAAAATGGAGAAGAGTCTTGCTCTTAAGACTAGAAGAGAAGATCATTGCAGTTGTGTTGGCTGAGTTTTTGCATAGCTAAAGTGGTGACATGGGAAATTTTAGGGGAGACAGAAAGTAAGGAAGCCCTGGAAGACCTACACCCAGAAGTAGGCTGGAAATGTTTGCATGATACAGCACCCACTTTCATTTTGGTAGCCAGAAGCCAGCAGAGTCTTTTATATAATGATTCTTCAATTCAGAGCTGCTGTTTTCTGCCCAGGGCTTGTTTAAATATTGTATCCCTGTGTGAAAGGGCTGAGAGAATGCCCGTTTGTGTGCACTGGTGTCTAAATATTTGCTTGTGATCTGCTCGACGATCCAGTCCTCCAGGGAACTGAGGGGAGCTGCCAAGTCAGCATACTCGAACCCTTTGCAAAAAGCCACACAACCATTTGCCGGTGTGGGACAAGCGCGCAGCTTGCAGTGACAAGCGCTGGAGGTAAAGCTGCTCCCTCCGTAATGGAGGTAGCAGCCACAGGTAGGGCTTAACTCTCTTCTTGCTTCCAGAGATGGTTCCTCCTCCTATGACTGAAAACAAATCCCTTGTGCAAGCAGTGCTAAAAGTGAAGCAAACCATGGAGCACCCCTCTAGCTCCCTGTGGACACAACAGTGGCTGCAATTTTCTTCACAGCACTTCCAGAGCTTAGGGGTAGCAGTGGCATTTCGCCAGTGGGCAGAAGAGCACAGCCAAGTAGACCCTGTCCTGTTCCACACTCACCATCCTGCCTTTGCAGGACATTATGTCCCAGCTCCGGAGTTCCTCTCGCATTCCTCTTATCCTCCTTGATAAGAAGGGCTCCTCCTTGCCGCAAGCTTGAGGTTTCTGCGGCAGACACAGCTGCGTGACTTGCTGGCTCATGGGAGTGAGGAGGCAGATCCTGCCAGCACTCAGCTGTGCACATCTACCGTGCACACACGTGAGTGCACTGCAGATGCTTTCTTAGGGTGTTTATTTGTTTGTTCTCCCAGGGGAGGCTGAGCGGGGAGCTGTGCTGATGCTTTGCTTCCCAGAAAAGAAAGAGCAAAGCTCCAGTGAGCGAGGAGGAGACAGGAAGCAGCATCCTGCGACTGCTTGGAAGGCTCTGCGCTCTGGAGAGAGCCTCAAACCTCTTGCCTCCAAGACACAAAGCCAAGAGAGGTCTCTTATTGTTGGAGGAGACATCAGAGCCCACGGGCACCCCCTTCGTTTTCCCTACTGCTGCTGGTTTCCTGGCCCAAACCCACCCCGCAGAGGAAGATGCCAGGAGGAGGAGGACTTTCTTGTAAGGGTTAAATCCCAGCGGCCATGGTGCATATCTGGCAGGGAAGCAGGCTTTCTGGCTGCTGCAGTGACAGCCTGAGCTGACCCAAGGTGGAGATGCCGCATGGCTTTTGCCCTCACTCCCTGCTCTCTCACACATGCACAGACAAATGCAGTATCTCTCTCTCTTCCTTTTCTTATTGTCTTGCTTTTGACACAGAGGGCTGTCGTCCCTCTTCACTGGGATGGTTTCCAGCCCCCATTCATCTCCGCTCTTCCCACTCTCTCAGCTCCTGGTAGCTCCAAGGCTACTGCCGTCTAGGTTGTGCTCAGCTCGGCACAGCGCTGCAGAGCACCAGTGGGGTTGGGACATGCACTGAGCCCCTCGAGGGCTGTTCCGAGTGGTGCTGAGTCCCACGGGGCTGTAACCTGTCTCCGCAGTCACCCAGCAGCAGAGCCAGCGGGTGAGAGCCTGCCGGCAGGGCGAGCAGCCTTGGTGCCAGCACCCTGGCTGCCGGTGGGAAAGGGCGGGGGAATCAGTGGAAACTGAAGCCCTTTCTAAACCAGCCCTCCTGACATATAGCTAGTGGAAATATCCCTTCATCTGACCCTGAAGGACCACCCAGGGGTTACTTAATCCTACAGACCATCTTCTGAAAACCCACTGTAACAAGGTGTGTTAACCTCTGAGGTAGATTTGCAATTGCGGCCAGGGCTAATGACTGCAAACTCATCTCCCTTGTGACCTTCCTCCTCACACATGGAGGCTTTCATCAGGCTCCTAATATATATATATTGCAGTTAAATGTCACTGGCATAAAGAGGAGGGACAGCACCTCTCTAAAACAAAATAAATAGATTGCATTGGCATAATTTAGGTTTTTCCCCAGCCATTTTAAAATAAAATGGTTTTTTGGAAAGCCTCTACCAGGATAATTCATGTCTTCATCAACAGAGCAAATTTGTCTTTAAGAAAGAGGGCACAGTGAGCAAGAAAAATATTGTGGTCCAGCAAATGACATACGGGTTTGCAGGGTAATTACAGCACCTCTGGTCCTTTGGCTATTTGAGCGGAAAGGGGGATGCTTGTTGGAGTTTATCAGAACTTAAGGTAGTTCCACTGAAATGCTTTTCCCTTGGTCTCCTTTCCTTGCTGGGACTGTACTGTGATTTGCCTTTTCCCTTCTCCCCTCCCTGTCTTGGAAGAAGCATCCTGAAATGAAGCAAACATCTTATCTGATCTTCTCAAATTGTAGCACTTTGGTTAAGAAAGAACCAAAACTGGTTCCTGGTAGTGCATCAAAAGGTCGTCTTGGTTGGATATCAGCCACATTTTTACCTGCATCTAATTCAGCTCAGACCTATACAGAAATAATTTGCCTGAAATTAAATCAGTCAGCTCTTGTCTCTCTGGACCAAAATTTCAGTGCCTTGGATGAATATTTAAGTCAGGGAAGGTGTATGTCTGAAATGCTCCTGAACACTATTCTTTAAAAAAATCTTCTCTCTCTGCTGATTGCAGAATTATGCCCCATGTGAAATACCACATACTTCCCATAAACTTTTCAAACATTTTTTCCAAGGCCTATATTATTTTATCTTTACAATATCTAAAATGTGCTTGTCCCTAAGCCTTTGGGCCCATGCACAAATATTACTTCAAGAGCAGTATATTCAGCTGTGTTCACTCATTTACACTTTCATTGAAGTCTAGGCTCAGTAACATTAACTGTAATTGGGGAGGAGTAAGAGCAACAACTTCAACAGACACTGGCGAGGGCAATAGCATGTTGTATCTCTATTTCAGCTGTGCCTCAGAGCTCTCTTGGTGCAGATCAAGCCAGCAAAATACAGGTTTAAGCTACTATACAAGTGTGTGCATGTATGTGTGTGTGTGTGCACATCCCGTAATTAATTACACAAGTTTAAAGGCATAGCTGGAGTTATGTGAATGCGACGTTGTCTGCAGAACATGCCTAAGATTTCAGAAGCCACACTATGTGGGATTTTACAGAGCCACATAAACACCTAAACACCAACTGGAAACCCATGCAGTACTGGGATAATAGAAAGAATATGTTCTTTACTGTTGGCAGCTATAAAGGAATAGGTGTCTTCCTCTGTTAGCTGGAGGACCTCAGCAGCCTCTATAGTGAACATGTTCCAGTAATTAAACCTTAGCAGGACAAATACCTGGAGGGAGGAGGTGTTCTCTTTCATATATCTGGCCAAATTCCAGTGGCCAAGGAGATGTCTTTACCCACCGCCTCCAGATACAACTCCAGGATACACGTGTGGTACAGAAGCAAACTGAGAACACCCTTTTCCTTGCTCCAGCATGCAACAAATACAAATGAGTATCCCATCCCCTGGGGTGATGCATCTCCTATGGTTGGTGGGACAGGCTTGCCCTGAGTGCTGTTGTTCCCATCTTATAAATGAGGAAAGTGGTGCAGAAAAGGCATCTGCCTCCTGCCTCAGCCAGTGGCTGGAGCTCAATAAGACCCTAAATGTTTATGACCCTAATTAGCTCACATAAACCTCCCAAGGAGGAGACCTTGCTGTTGCAACACACAGCCCATTATTTTGGAGCTAAAATCCTCACACATAGCCAGCATCGTAGCAGAGGCTGACACCCTGCCCTTCCTACAGTGGCTGGGGATAACAACTGAACACTCACCCTTCCTCAATGCCTTAGATGTCAGCTAGGATGCTGGAAATGCCCATTTGCAAGAAGCAGACTTGATCACGCTTGCTTTCTCTTTATTTTATTTTGGCGCATCACCAGTTCCTGTGAGGTGACCTTCAGGCATTCTCCTTGACACCAAAACCTTGAGCTTAACCCTCCACCCCCTGATACCCACTGCAATCATTTACAATAATATCAGTAATCTTTAATACACAGCCATTCTCAGCTGGAAATATTTTGCACAGGTATCTATGACAGAGGAGGTTCGATGGCAGAGGTCGATCAGGCCCATTCTCTTTACCAGTATTATTAGATTTTTAAGAACTGACCTGCTGCTAAATCTCGTGGAAGGAATGCAGTGGAGGTAGGTTACCACGAACTGTAGAGTCATCTTCTACTTATGCACAGTATGTGTCCAAGTATGAAAAGCATTTCTAAGCCTGCTGCCAGCGGTGGCCCTTTGCTAAATATCCAACCACATTTATGACACCTCTGGCCTGTGGGAATTGCCTGTCTGAGACCTTAAAGTC
This sequence comes from Pandion haliaetus, assembly GCA_013401275.1. Taxonomy (NCBI): domain Eukaryota; kingdom Metazoa; phylum Chordata; class Aves; order Accipitriformes; family Pandionidae; genus Pandion; species Pandion haliaetus. The sequence continues at coordinate 135,646 of VYZV01021148.1, forward strand.
AATTTTCATCCAGCTATGATGCAAGTTTAATGCCTGCCAGAAGAAGAAATAATATTTGGAAATTAAGGATCGAGGGAGGGAATCTTCAGCTGATATAAACCTTATTGACTTCAAGAGAACCACACTGGTCTACACCAGCTCTGCTGGTGGCCCAGGGTTTAAATAAACTGCAAAGGGTAGCTTAAATTCATTTTTAAGGAGGAGAGGGGAACATTGTGCTCTTATTTACATCAATTTTACACTGCTTTGGGGGTTCTGTCCCATCCTTTTACTTCAAAAACTGAGGACCAGCAATGTTGCATTTTAGGGAATAGCAGCTCCCCAGCATTCCTGTGCAATCAAAAAAAAAATGGTGAGACCCACTGTCTTTCCACACCCTCACCCGAGTGCAGTTGGCCTGTTGTGGTTACCTCCACTTTCCCTGAGCTTTATTCCCATTCTCTTTGGTAATATGAGGTTGGACCACAAGAAGCCATCATCTGGAAGCAGAATAATCAGGGTGGGGGGAGCTTCTCTGCGTTCTGTAATGTGGCCTCAGCATTTGCAGTGGACCATCATGCGTGGTCACCCATGCTTGCTTAGTCAACCCTGTGAGCAACTTGCAGAAATATGTGTTGAGTTGCCAGCAAATGCACTGGCTGGCCGATGAATCTGTGGCAATGCTTGATACTGATGTGAAGCTGTCTGGTTTGTTGTCTGACGTTCACTGATGCTGAGGACCAGCAGATCCTGTGGACTTCAAGTCAGCAGCTGATCTGGAAAGAAGAATGCAAATAGTGACGTTCCACTTGCTTGCTTTAACCTGCTTATTCCTGAAATTTATGTTAAATCTTCCTGGAGCAAAATGGAAGGGCAGATTTACACACAACTCTGCAAAGCAACTGCAAACTGCTCCCCAGCAGTAGCTGCCTGCTCCCTTCCCCCAAAGAAAAAGTGTTTCACTCTAGAGTATGCTAAAGGCACAGCAAAATGCAGATGTCAAACCTCCTTAACTTTCACTGGCTCCAAAGAAGGGTTTAATCAGTGAAATAAAGTGAGGAGTTGTGAGTTCCTTGCAGTAAACAAGTTAAACGTTATTAAACACACACATGTCTCTTTAAGGAGATGAATTGATTGTGTGTGTTTATTTTTACAGCATTATTTAACTGAGTAAGAAAAAAAGACTCAGAGTTGATGCCAAGATGATATAGCTGAAACAAAGCCCAAGAAAAGATTTTTCCACTGTGCTCATTTTTTTTCCTAATAACTGTCTCCCATATCTGCCAATCTTAGGTCAACAAACACAGCTTGATTGACAAGTTAAAATGTTTAGCTTAGCCTGCAACTCATATAAACCAATTTAAAATTTCTAGTGCAGGAGGGAGATGTAAGAGAAACAAACAATATCCCTTCCTTCCTAGCCTCTCCCTTGAGTGTAATCTAGAAATGTTTCTGTCATGGGCCTTGACTGATAGCAGGGGACATCCCCTTGTTCCCAGTTGTGCAGGTGGGAGCTCCTCATCCCTCCTCGCTCCGCAAGACAGGATGATGCAGGTCCTCGTGGGACTGCAAAGCACTCGCAGGCACAGGAGCTCAGCATCAGCAGGATGGTCTGAATATGATGTATTTCCATCCTCAGTAGGAGTTGTGCTTCTAAGAAAAGCGTTGTCTGCTATAATGTGATCTGATAACAACAGCTTTGGCAATCTTATCCTAAATAATAAAATTGATATGATTTTGCATTGACAGTGCTCCTTCCACCCTAATGGTCTTGCGATACTTTCACGGCATGATTAAGTCTTTAAACAGTATTTTACGAGTGAGGAAATTCCAAGGGGACAAAATTGTGTTGATCAAAAGCACAAGTGTTTGGAAGGGTGATAACACCCAGTCTCCCATTATGAAGCAAAGGGAAGAAAGTATGAACCGAAGCCAGCTACTGAAAACTACTGCATTTTAGACATTCCTCTAAAATGAAGAACCAAACTTTCCTGAGGAAATTATTTCTTCAACCTCAAATGTTACCATAGTGAAAGGAAACCTTCCTCATCCTGACCCTTACCCGAAGTAACATGGATCTTGGTGGCTGAGGAGGTGACCTGGGTCAGGGGACATGGCCTCCAGCAGCTCTCTGAATCACCCCGCTGCTTTCAGAAGATGGCTGCGTGTCTTTAATCTCCCATTTTCAGTTTTTACCTCAGGGAATCATAAATAAATCTAAGAAAATTGGACCTGGCCCTCCATTTTATCCTCCAAGGCCATTGATATGAAATCCCACAGCAGCATTTCAGCAAACAGTATCCCAGACAAAAAGTCTTTAAAAGCCTTGGCATGACCTGCAATGGAAGCAACCCCCAGATCTAAGCCCCTGAAGAAAGTGTTGTTACAGAGCAGATACCATCTCGCTCAAGAGGCAGATATCAGGAGTTCAGCACACCGATTTTTAAATGGCTATCTTAAAGATTTCTTACTGTCTTATAGGGGTCACTTCAGCTGTCTGCCAGTGGTGCAGCAGCCACAGCTCCCTCTCGAGCCCCAGCTGTGGTGGGCTGCTCTGCTCAGGTAGCGTCCCCCCCCCAGGTCCAGCTGCACAATCAGCCTGTCTGAACCGATCCGCTGAGCTTTTCCAACCACCTGGATGGCAAAAGCAACAGCCTTGTGTTTTGGAATAGCAGAGCAGTGAATTCCCACTGCCACCTCCGCGTCTCAGCCCACTGCTGAGGAGTGTGCTCGAGTTCAGCTTCTTTCCCTGTGGCAGCAGTGCTTTAAAAGCAGATTCTAATCTCTGAATCAACTTTGTTACTGGAGAATTATTCCTCCAGAATCAGAGCATCTCCTTGTGCAGTTACAATATTGAAGGGACCCATCTCTGCTTTTTTTTAAAGTTATCTCTGCACCTGCAATTTTCTTGTGCTCCAACACAGGGATGTTAACCAACTCCACCTCCCTCACCAGAAGCAGTTGTATATTCTGTGCCTGTTTTCTTATCTTTGGTAAATATTTAGTGGCAAAGTTGTGGGATTCTCAAGATCTTTGAAAGACAAATCTACGTCATAGTAGCCCTGTCTCACACTACATTTGCTTAAATTATATAGTAAAACAAATAACCCTTCCAACTTAGCTGGATGGAAAACAATTGCTTGGCTTTGATGGTGTGAGTACAAATGCCTCTGCAGTTGACACCTTTGGTGATTGATGTTTTTTGATGCTATAGGTTTGTTTTGCTCGCTCACTGTTTGTTTTCCCACTGGGCTGACTTGGATGGGGAATGCCGTTCCTCCGCATGGAAGTGCATATTTGGGCAGCCATGGACTTTGGGATCAAAGAAGCAAAACATGCAAACACAGCAGTTCGTCTGAGAGGTCGAATGCCCTAGAACTAGCCAGGGAAGGCAGATGGAGGTCTCTCCTCCTTGCAAATGTTGGTAAGGAGGTCTCAGAGTTGAAAGAGTAATGCATTTTGGATCAAAGGAGAACTCTGATGAGAAAACTAATTAGTTAAGTTGGCCCACTTTTTTTTATTTTTATCTATTAGTAAACCTCAGTACTTACCTCCTAATGACTGGCACAGTCAGCATTGGGAACACCAAGTTAAGTCAGACACACTTTTCATGTTAGACTTCCACGCTGCTCTTGCCAATATGAAAGGTGCAAATTGTGGGACTTTATGTCCTCAATAATTGTCTTCTCTGAGATGTTCTTGCAGTAACCCATTGTTAATCCCATGTTACCTGTCCTTCAGCTGGAGAAAAGCAGTTACATATCTGTGTGTGTTTGGGTCTTCTGTTCTTTAGCTCCTCAGAACCTTTTATTAAGGGTCTGGGTTAGGTGTGCAAGTGCCTCCGGACAGATGCTTTGTTTTACTCCGTGCTGTCGTGTAACTTCTGAGTTCCCCATAGTGGAAGCTGTTCTGACAGTCTGGGTTTTGGATGGCTTTGAAGCAAGGGAATAGGGAACTACAGAACTGGAATTAACCAGCTAATACTCAGCCAACCACTCAAGGAACCGGTCACGTCTCTGGTGCCCATGTCAGTAAACTTTCCAGACCTGATGTAGATTTTTCCTATCTTTTTTTTTCTGAAAGGATATTGTTCATTTGCTCTAGAGGAGTCTGCCCTGATACAGGGGCCCCTAAAAAAGGTCCAAAAGAGGGAAGATCTGGGGCTATATGTGGGAAGAAGGATTTACCGAGGTTTTTTGCCTCTCCTGTAGGCGTATTGGGTAAGGCAGGCATTGTGGTTTCTTCAGCCAAGCCAATGCAAGCAAGCGGTATACCATGGGTCACTTCATGGTATGCAATGAATCAGGCTTGCAGTGGACTGAGGCATGGCTTGGACAGGTCAGAGCCTATACGTACTGCCCGCTCCGGTCTCCGGCACTTTGGAGACCTTCGCACGCATGCACACCCTTGCACCACACACACTGACAACCTTGTTTCTCTTGCCACAGTCTGGTCAGGATGTACAAGTAATTGTTAAGATGTCACAGAAAACTGGTTTAAACTGAGATGTAGCTGCAGCTGTGTTAGACACGCTGCTAAACAAAAGTGGACTGTCTCCTTCTGGGTGGATTTCCAGAGAAGGGCTTGCTTTTCATTTCCTTTGGATCTAACTTTTAGACCTAACTTCTCCTTAACAAAGACCAGCTTTAAAATAAAGATGTATTACCATAGTATGGATGTTAAAACGAGAATAAAAATTACTGAACATATTGACAGCTAGATTTTGATATTTTTATTAAGATCTGTCTCTGCAGTAAAAATTATCATTGTTGCTTGTGCCGCAGTTGTAAAAAGTCTTTCAAGGACTGCTCCAGGTAGACTTCTTTTATATGACTTGTGTGTGTCTATAAATCAAAGATATTATTTGAGTAAAAGCTGCATAAAGCAGATCTGGCTGGTAAGGATGAAATATCTTTGGGGGGCTGGGGGGGCAGGGGGAGGCTAAGCGTCAAGGATGAAGATGTCTGCACACCACAGTTTTTTGAGTTGTAGGACACCAAAAAGGAAATGAATTAGCAGTTGAAGAGTTATTGGTTGATGTTCAGTATAGTTTTAATATCCTTCACTGTGCATGACACTGCTGCTGAGCTGGAAACCAGTGCTTTCCTTGCCTTTCCGTGCCCAGTTGCTCACTGTGAGCAAAGGGGAATGCCTTAGCAGCATGGCAGCAACATTGTCGTTGCTGTTTAATTCATTTGGTTTGAGGTTTACATCCTGCGTAACAAACATCTTGTTTGTGGCCTGACAACAAGAGTTGTTTAAAGCCATTTTCTTCTGCCAGCTGCTTTGTGGTCAGCTGGAGGGAACCCAGCCAGACAGCTACCCTGTAATCAGATCGCTTTCTAGTTAGGGCAACGAAGAAGATAGTGGCGGGCAGATCCCTTAAGCTGGTGTGTTTCAGAAAGCTCTTTGTTAAACAACTGGCTTCTGCCTTCATTCCAAGACAGCTCCATCGTTGTTCATTTCCTCTCCCTATTAAGTGCTTATCTGTGACTAGACACGAGCAGCTGGATAGAGACTGAGTGAAAACTGGAAAAGCTCGAGGCATTGCTCTTCTCTGAGGAAGCAGCAGCCAAGAGCCATTTGCCTGCAGAGCTGGAGAGTGGCCGGGGCTGCTCCGTGCAGGTGTGTCCTACCCTCCTTGCAGCTGGGTGATGAACGGGTTGGTCAAACAGACTGTTTATCCTCTGGCACAGGAGGGACTGACTAGCATGAAAATTAACACTCAGCCTACAGCTTTCACTCAAAGCCCCCAACTGTGGGCTGCCAGCGGGCAACCTCAGGCTTCGAGTGAAAAATGGAGGAGGAAATGGTCTTGTTTTTCTAACATTCAACATCAGCAAAAAATTAGGAGGATCATCAGCTACTGATGACTTTGCTTTGTTTTGTTCCAAGTTCTTTCACTAACCTACATTATGGAAATACCCACTCTCTGCCCTAAAGAACATGCCATCTAAATAAGCAAGAGAGAAGGACTACTCCAAGGAGCAATGTTTTTATTAAAGCAACATAGGAGACAAGTTTCCTGAATCACACAAGCTGTTTTTATCTTTACCTTGAGTGGCTTGTCTATGAATGAGAGTCTGCAAAAGGCAAACTATCACACCATCATGCTCTTCAGGATTCACATTGATTTTGCAGTTTTTAGGTACATGGGAAACCCACGAGGTGCATGAGGGAAATTCAGCCATTTCTTGATCTCACCCAGGAGTTTCAAATTGTTTTAATCCCCTTATCTGATCCGCACACTTTTTCTTGTGCTGGTAACGGAGCCACAGGGGCTCTCAGCTTTGGAGCTGCCAAACTTCTTTATGAACTAAGAGTACTATTTTTAATATTTTGTTACTTTCTAAGTGGGTTGAATGAGATTAAAGAAAATTAGCACCTTCCAGTTGTGAACTACAATTTCACTGCAATAATTGCTATTCCCCTTCAGATTCATTCCTTTCCCAGGTCAAGAGTGCACAGTAGCACTCTGGAAGCAATGGATTAAAGTGCTGATAGGAGATATTTCTCCTTTTATCTTCTCAAGAATCTGTCTGATGACTATTTTGGCCTGTTTAAATATTGGCTTCAATTTCCTTAGCACTGAGTTTGTCATGAATTTTACACATTTATTCTGTTGAGTTTAATGGCTTTAGTTGCTTGACACGTATTAAATGCTTGCAAACATTTTTAGCCATGTCTTCACTTCTCCTTAACTGCATTGAGGTGAATTTCTGAGAATGACAGTACTGATTAGAAGCTATGCAATGCAAGTACTTAGGATTCCAAGCTTATATGAATCTTTAGTCTTGAAGCTACAGGATAAACAAACAACCATCTCTGATACTTGCTATGCAATACTGAAAGCACAAAGTGATTAAGCAGAGCTTGAAAATAACCAAACCTCTGCAAGATAATTGCACGGTGGTCAAAACTTCTGTTTTCAAACACAAAATAAAAACAGAGCTTGGGAAAGTATTGGGTGATTTCCTTTCCCTGTCACGGACTGAGACTTAGATGGGGTACTTTGTTCCCATTGGGACAGAAAATAATATTCACCAGTATTTTTGTTCAAAGAATGCTACTCTCAGCATTTTCAGAAATCAAATGCAATCCATCAGCTTAAAGGGAGACGGTGGCATTATTTTGAATGTTTCATCATCAATTTGCACTGAAGGAAGTAGCCCCATGCTGTTATCTGCCCCTGTTTTCTTTTGATTCAAGGAGCCTGTTTGTGGATTATGTCGTGTTGCATTTTTGGCTTGCCAGGATACTACCATGGCTTCAGAAAGGTTTTCTTATACAAACTGCCCAGTCTCTTTTATTCATGTTTGGTGCAAGGCCAGTGGTTGTTAGACATCTGCCTGCTTAGGCTGCTTGGGGGGACAAGGGCAAGGCAGCTCCGGGAAGCCCAAGGGTGCCCAAACAGAGCTACGGATCAGCTGGTGCTATTTGTATGGCTTGAGTACAGCTCGAGTAGCCTGCCCAGTTAATTAGCATTCAAACTGGGACAGCTGTTGTGTATGGATGATGGGAATTATACTCCTTGCAAAGGCAGAGACAAAACATTGACAACAGTGAGCAAAACCAGCATTGTTTCACCTACAGCACTGGGATCTACCCCTCCCCTCCTTCCCTAGCTTAGGCATGCCTGAAAACCAGAGATCTCTGTTCTGTAGTTATGCTGAGCAAGGACTCGTGTCCCCCTGAACGTGGACGCAATCAACCCCAGGCCCTTTGCTAAAGGAACAGCACGTAGCAGGGGAGTTTTAGTTTCACTCAGTCCATCACTAGAGAAAAACAAGCCACATACACTAACGTTACTGTGTTGAACATAAGGAAAGTCAAACTTTTTCCAGACACTGGAAAAGATTAAGCATACGTATGGTCCAGCGTTTGTCACACAGCAGTCTAAATTGAGAATATGATAGAATATTAGCCTTGTAACTGGGGCCGATCCATTGAATGTGAGAAATAACCTGGAATAATCCAAACTTACAACTGAGCTCATTAAAAATTGGTCTTCAGAGACTACAATTTCTGAGAGACATTATCCGTCGGTAATCAGAGTAGCATCTAAGGAACAGTGGCTTTTGGTCTTTAATTCCAGCTTTTGTTTAATGCACTAAGCATTTATGGCTGAGTCCGTTCACAGTCACACCATGCTGAAACCGACTGAAGCTGATGGAGTAACTCAGGATTAGTTCCCTTCCAATTGAGATCAGATCCTGAACAAAAAACAATGCCTACCCTCAGCCTTTTCTCTCTGCAGCTCTCTTCCAAGTGGTTTTATCCACACAGGGCAGGTCTTTCCATTTTCTTCCAGTTTGCTTTACAATTTGTCTTTTCACTTAACTATATTTAATTTAGCCAGGAGCTTTCCCCACTGATCTCCCTCTTTCCGCTGCTATGAAGAGTACGACATAACATTATTTTGTTTGAGTCAATGCATTGGTTTTGGTACCAGGCATCCAACTGGCATGTTCAACATCAAGGGAAAGAACTTGGGCAAGGAACTTTGATCAACAGGTAATGCAAAAGAACTAGTAAATACAAGAATTTGTTCTATCGCTATCAGAAGCATAAAGTTCATGCCGGCTGCATGATTCTCTTTCCATCCACCTGGCAAGGAGCATTAAAGTTTCCCTCTAGGGCTGGCAAGAGACTCTTTTTCCATAGCATCGTTTGACCATGGAACAGTTGGCAAGGGGAATTTGAAGAGTGATGTGGCTGTATCCTCTCTTTCAGACAGTTAAACATGTCTTCTCCAGTGGCAACTTTGGCAGTGAGTCCCTAAAGATGGGAAGCTGCATGAGTGGCCTACCACAGTGCTAAATCTCGGGCTTCTTCAGGAAAGCAACAAATTCAGGGAATTCCTCTTTACAAACTACACATGCATACAAATTTGTTCCTTTTTGATATATGTTTCAGTTTGCAAACGGCAAGATCTTGAACAAAATCGCTGCAGGCTGGCATTGGCAACCTCAGCTAATGGAATCGTAAACAGTAGAGTAGAAAAAGGTCCCGTGGGCCATCCCGTCTGAGCTCTGCACTTTCCAGAGCGACTCAGTAATGCTCTGTGTAATCACTTTTTGCTGGATCTCTGCAGTGATGAATTCTTGTGCATACCCTGGGGGACATTATCGTGTTACCCCAAACTGTTCTTACTATGAGTGTATGTTCTGTAATTCCCAGCCTTGGCCTGACTCTCTTTTTTGCTCTTTCCTGTCTCACCATCATCTCAGATGACAAATGATTTGCTGTAGCTATTACTATCCTGTAATTTATTTGTAGGAGTTAATGCTCTCTTCGTCAGCCATCTTTTCTTAAACAATGCAAAATCACTGGCTCCAAAATCTTTCTATCCTGCCATATGTTAAATAAAACTTCAGTAAGAGTTAAAAAGATTCGTATACTCAGATGGCAAACCAGGTGTGAATTTGCTTCCTTACAACATAATTTACACGACCAAACTAATGAAGAGAAAATGAATATGCTGACTAACACCACAATCGCCTGTTGCAAGTAATTGTTTTAATCAAGAAAATATTCTGAGACCCCCAACACATAGGATTATTCAAATGCAAGAATCAGATTTCTATCGTGCCCATTATTCAGCTGTGGTGAGATCCACCTCCATGACTCATCGCTTACCGCTGATGTTTGCCATTTGTACAGTGAAAACAGCCAACAGAGCGGGGGAAGCCACTGTGCAAGGGGTTAACTACAAACTGATTAATGGAAAAGGTTGAACCTAAAAGGCAAACTAAATTAGACAAAGGGTGAAATGGCAAAGTCAAGGTGAGGTGACAACACACTGAGTAACCACATTGTCTTATTTTCCTTTTCTTTCCCTTCATAGCCGTTACTTCCTTATTGCACTAAGAATTTTTGCCTTTATTTGCGTCTTTTGTGAGGGCCATAAACACATTTCAAAGACATATGAAAACAATAATAACAAAATTTTGTTCCAAGAAGTATTAACCATCCAAACCAGAAGCAGAAATAGTACCCTGTGAATCAGGTGATCACCACACACTGAGAATAGGAAGCAGCAAATGATCAAATTGTACAGATTGCATGCAATCTGGAGCTGTTTCTTCCAGTTTCTCAGTCGAACATCTATTAAAAAATGACTATTGTAACAAAACCAGAGTCAGTTATGAACAATTCACAGACACTAAAATAAAAAGAGCCTGAATTGTGAACAAATATTAACAGCAACAAATAAATCAACAAGCACCTAATTATTTATGTCTTCTCACTATAACAGCACATTAATCTGCCATGAAATATTCATGGATGAATCACAGAATATTCAGCTTTCCAAATGCATGTTGGATTTTTTATAACTGGACCACAGATATGAAGAAGAAAAAAAAAGAGATTACTGGAAATGGTGAAATAAATTGTCTCATGGTAGTTTGCGCATAATATTTTCAATAGCTATAATGGAGCACAGGAAGGCTGGGAGAGAGCTGCTGCTGCATAAACTAAAGAGCCAAGAGCAGTATTGTGTTGGGCTCCCTCAGTAGCCCATGGAGGAAGACCAACCTCTCTGGAGGGTCAAATAGCAGGATTTTGGAGACAGCAACTTCACCTTTAGCCCAAGCATGGATGTGATTGTATCCCCCCTTCCCCTCCAAATGGTTTAAACATCTCGCTACCCTCTTGAATTGGCAGAAGGACAGTATTTTGGTTCAAATACTAGGCTCATTCTTAAGACTTCTGGCTCTGCCACTGATTTACTGGATACCTGGGCAAACCACTGCCTCTCTCTATGCCTTCAGTCAGGCATGTAAAATGCAAATAATTACAGTGCTTTCATCCTGCCCTATGTCATCCTTGGTCACAATGAAAAAACACCAGGAAGGGGTTGAGTTCACGGGGGTTAGCACCTAGCATTGGATGGCCCCATCAGAAACAGTTGGTGCAAGTCTTGTTGAAGTTAAGCAGCAGTAACTGTTCTGATGTTTCCTATCCTAGAAAGCACAAGACTAGTCCAGAGCTATGCAAAAGGCAGGAAGTAACTGGATATGAGGGGGAAATATAATGGCAAAACTTTTCTAATACGATCCAGGACTTCTCAAAATCCCTAAAGATGTGGTTCAAGTTTTATGCAAATGTTGTGAGATGCTTTTATTTTCTTTGAAAAGGAGTTTGCCAGCCCTCCGCAAGAACAGCTCATGATGGAGACATGAGGCGAAACAGAAGCGTGAATACCTCCGTTGCCCTCAGGTTTGTTACCTTCTCTTTCGCCCTTCTGTTCTCACCTAGGGAAAGATGAACATCTGCGTTCACAGCGATCGCAGGACACTGCTGCTTTGCTGACTGGCAGGAAGTGCCAATGTGAAGCGGGTGTAACCTTCTTCTCCAGCTTGCCCTCAGAAAGCACATGAAACACTTCGGCCCTTGTTGCTTCCATAAGCTGAAAGGAGTTTGTGATTCCAAGTCTACTCCGCTCACAGCACGATATGCCCTGGGTCAGCCCCAGCAATAATGTTTTTAAACAATATTAGGTTATTCTTGGCAATCGATGATGACATTTTCTACCAATCGGTATATGAGAAAAACTTCTAATAATAAGAAGTGATAGAATAACAGAACTGGAGACCAAAATATTCTCAAACGCAGAGGCTGGTTACACTGTGGGGGCAGAGGGAAGCTGAGACAAGTCCCAGCTATGATTTGTCTTAAGAGTTTAATACAAACACACCGTTAATTCCACACTTGGGGAGTCCAAGTCTAATTACTCTGTACTCGAGATCCTCACAGTAGTAGGCAAGGCAAATGCTGCGTTCATACTTTTCTCTGCTCCTATGTGCAATCAAACAATTAGGTACTTAACATAGAAATAGAAATAGAAATAGAAATAGAAATAATTTGCAAATCTGACTCATGAATAAGTTACCAAATTCTAAGTCTGGGTTACTTTCCTGTATCTCTGCCTCCACATGGACTAGACTCACTTTTTGTGGTGGGCCTTACAATTTTTGAAGTGTGTGCTAACACAGAAATTCTTTTTTTTCCCCCTCCTTCATACACTGTTGGAGGTGCTTTGTGCAGTGCGTGCAAGAAGCCTGGTGATGATGGCAATTCTCTTTTATGCATAAAGTGATATATAACCCCAAGAATGCACTCAGCAAAATTGAGGAGACATTGAAAGAAGTACTGCCAGGAGTCAATGATTGCCAAGATGTGCTAGTTCAGGGTTTGATGCACGCTTGCAATGTGCGTATGTCCCCACTGGGTTTACATGCTATCACATCTGAAAGCTTAAGTGAGGCACTGCCACCGTTCCCTGTGCAAGCTCACTGATACTCCTGTACAGAGGCAAGCATGTGCTACCCTTTATTTTTCTCAGCTTAAAAGAGACACAACAGGAGAAAGTGGATAGAGATGCAGGAGGCAGGGAGGCAGAAGCAATAGAAATCAGAGGGACCACTCCAAGTTTGAAGGACATCATGTAAAGAAGTATAAAAAATACACAGTGGAGGTGAATATAGGGAACATACAGGAAGGTAGGACTTACAGGGAAAGAGCTTCAATGGAGAGCAAAAAGGCCATGACAAAAGAAACAGGGCTGGTTGTATGCATAAAGAGCTTGCAAACTAGGTCAGCCCTTAGGTCTACCTAGTCAAGTAACTTGGCCACAGCTCTGTGATGGTGAAAAAATACTGAATCCGAATGAGTCTGACATCATGAAGCACCCTGGCTTTCTCTCTCAGCCACAGGTGCCTTTCAACATCAAGTGACTATTGCCATCATAGAGAGGAGTTAAAGGCAAAATGCAACAAGGCACTTTGAGCTGAAGATCTTTCAGAGGCACTAATGTCTTTGCGCTGATAATACAGGGCTCTTTGCGCTATGATTTTGATGTCTTTGTCTCATTCAGACTGAACAATAATAAGCTGTTCCGAAGGCACATCTTCAAAGAATAATTTCAGCAGCTCCTAGACAAATAACAAGACAAACTGGGACTGGGAAAAGGAACTATCTCAACATTTCCTGCTGTTACTGCTCTACCCGCTCGCATGGTTCAGTTCCACTACAGTGCTTTCAGGATTATTTTTTATGATGCAAACAGTACCCAACCCTCCCAACAAAAGCATCGCCTGGTTCTTCAGAACCATTTCCAATGGGCTTGTTTTTCTAGGGTCTCACTTTTTTTGGTATTCATAAAAATAGCATATCCCATAACCCATCCTACTGAAATTATAACTCAATTCTATTCAACTGTCCTCCATGAGTCCTTACCGGACGGGGTCTTACTCAGCATTGTATTCAAGCCCTCCTTCATATACATGGTATGGAAGTCTCTGTGGGAATAAGAGCATCATACAGCAGGAGCGTGTTACCAGAACCAACTTCTCTGCTAATACAAGAGATTAACTGAACAGTACCATGGGGATGAGATCCAGTTTAGCAATTGTTTCTGCTGTGCTCTTGTCCTCAGACACTCAGACTCTTTATTTCACTCTGATGCCTACCAAGCGAGGCCTTTTCTTCTCTGACACTTCCCTGAGTAGTTTACACACTTCCAGAGGCTGTCTTCAGAGAGTGTCCTTCAGGCCCTTCCATTACAGCTGGGCTGACAGCTCTCTGACACTCAGTATTTGTAGCATCGCATTATGCTTGGTTCTCCAGGAAAGGCTGAGGAAGGCGTTGGCAAGCCGGGAAGTCCTACCCTGCAGGGCAGCTCCAGGATGCCCCAAGCAGCTCAGCAATGAGCCATGAAAACCAACCAGCCAGTCCCCAACCTCCGCATCTCACTGCGGTTATGGACACAAGACAACACCATTCCCTAAACTCTTCTTCTTCCATCTCTCAGGACCCGATATGTTTTTTCCAGACTTCTCCCCACCCTGGGACCAACTGATTGATAGTAGCAGTTGATCTTCATGCTGTCTCTCCCCCTCAGATGGGTGAGCAGCTGTCATTTCCAGGGAGCAAGCGAATGAACTCTTCCTTTCTTTTTTCTCCCCTTCCATCAGCTCAAAAGTAACACTGAGAGCAAATGGAGTCTCCCAGCTGGTTTGATTTATTTGGTTTAATGTTCCACCATGACCCCTTGGCTTCGCCTGGCCTTTCATCCAAGCACTGAAGGGGCCTAAGGCTACTTAACTTCCGTGATTAGATGAGTTCAGTGTATTCCGTCCTGTTTGGCCAAAATCCAAGCAATTCACTTAACTACTGTCTCCATTTTGAAAAGGTTGAACTAAGGCACAGGGAGAGACATCCCAAGAAATTCTGCACAGCCCAAAAGCACATGGGGAGTCTGATGGAACCGCTTCATTCCAGAGATTTATGCTAAGTTGCCCTTTGTCCTCTCCCAGAAAGAGAAAGCCCTTCAGCAGTGCCAGCCATTCTGAATTTGCCACCCATGGAAGAGCAGAGCAGGCAGGTCTCTTTCATCTTCCCACCTCTCATGACCTTTTCATTGCAGCGACTCTCAAATGTTTATTCAAAGAAAAAATTCTCCTTTTCCATGATGGCTGACATGGTGGTTGACCTGCAACATGTCAGGCAGAGAAAAACTAGCCCCAGAAACAACAAAAAATTATCCCAATTTTCAGATGGGTTGGCTTTCTTGCCCTGTGACACTTCTCCCTTTCTACTCTCAACCTCTCTCTTGAGGAGAGTCCGAGATCACAAATTTATCAACCAGCAACATGAGAGTGAGATACTTTCCTCCGATGAAGGGACTGCCCTGGGCCAAATGCTCTGGCTCTGCCTTTCCATGTCAGAAATATCTGTTGACCCAGGTAAATTGGCCAGTTTTTATCCTGCTGCTTGGGATCTGACAAGGACCTGACTGAACGAACTGTTTTAATTCGCTTACAACAGTGGCCAAAAGTGGCATATGAAAGTATTAGGAAGTGGCACATGTAGCTCTGGTCTACACACAGTATCTTTTGTACTGGTGTAATTATGTTGGCTAAGGCTGTGATATTTTACCCATACAGTTATAGCAGCATATCCTGTAGTGTGGACAGCATAAGGGTGCCTTATACCATCTAAGCTCATTCCCTTTTCTCATACAGGAATAAGCCTTATGAATATAAGTGGTTTTATATTAGTAGAGCTTCACCCACATCAGGGAAATTATACAGTTTTAGCCATCCAAAGAAAAATAAACTTTTACATAGAAAATACTTAAAGAGGTAGGTAGTGATAACCAAAATAGTTCTTGACTGCCCAGGCTGACACAGCCAGATGGAGCTTAAAGACATTGAAGGAAGGGGTTTCCTAAAAAGTCCAGAAATTGCTTGTGTATTTGGCATCCCAAGACAGTCAAGTCTGCCCTCTTTATGTCTAGGCCAGTGTTAAAGGATAAATCAAGGCCCAGATTTGATACCTCACATTTACAATGATAGGTTCTGACTGCGCTTTCTGGTTTCAATCCATCAGGTAGTCCAAAAGAATTATGAAAGCTTAAAAACAGCCAGTATGGATAGAAGCACATCGTTCCACTCTCTCTTCCCAGTGGCTCAGCGTGGTAAGTGCTCTCTGAAGGACCACTAAGGCTTTGCAGAGCACACTGAGCTGTCCTACAGGTGTCACCTACGAGCCACGACCATTTCCAGCCCCTGTCACCCATGTGCTTTTGAAGATTTTTGCACCTTCACTGGAAAAAATTAATAAAAGTCTTAGGAGATCATCTTTTAGACCACATAGATCAGCACTTTCTTCCAGAAAAAGGAAACAGAGTGCAGCAAGTTACAGAGATGATCTGAACCCATAAACATGGCACATAGCTTTTCCTATGCATAGGCATATTTCTCTTGCTTCCACTTCAGTGTATTTGCATGGTCAAAGTTAAGCATTTGTGTGAGTGTTTGGATAATGAGAGCCACATGGGGTGTGATTTAAATACCAGGAAAGAACATCAATAGGCTATTCAATATTTAATTACACCTACTCCATTTTACACTCCAGTGCAGATTTTGTTGGTCTTGAAAGTAAATGATATTCTGTGTTTCAGACTTTCTGGATCCTCAAAGAACGCAGTTTGTCCTTCTAAATACTATCTGAAGCCTTTTCTATTAAGAAACATGAGTATTGCCTGTGTCTTTAGAACACCTCCAGACCCTTTGTTAATGTATGATCTAGTTCCAATGACTCCCTGAGATATTTAGCACATTCACAATGTAATTAATAAAGGCAAATAAAATAACGTATTCAAAGAAAACTAGTGAAACCAATGCAGAGCTTTTCAGGGGGAATACCACCTTCCACAAAGCAAGGCCAGCTTAAAAAAACTCAGAAACATTGCTAGGGATGTTAGGAGGGACCTGGAAGGGCTGTTTCTTGTGCATATCCCTCTGTTTTTTTTTTTTTTATCAGCTCATTTTTAAAACACCTTCCCTGTACAGAAACCCTCAGCACATGGGAGTTGGTTGTTTGGTCAGTCAGAAAACAGACCATGGTGATTTGTCGTGGTGATGTGTTTGACTAATGGAGGTTACATTTCTCTACATCTCCGCATCTTTGTCTTAGACAAGAAGGGGGAAAAAACGTTCTGACTTCCAGACAGCCATGAAAACTAAATAAACATGCATGTAAATGAGAGGTTATTTGGAAGAGGGATTGTGGATGTTGGCAAGAAGAACAGCACAACTTATGACTTTTCTTTTTTTTCTTCTCCTCTCCTTCTCAATTTTTTTCCTCTTTTTTCCCCTCTCTCTCTTTTTAAGACCAATGGAGACTTTTTTTAAGGCAAGAGTTTATTTTTAGACCACATTGTTATGGCAAAATGGGGAAATGACCTTTTCATTTAGTCAGGAAGCGTCATGTGATTGGCAAGTGAAAAGATATGGGACATGATCCATCCATGTCTTAGGTACTGCAGGGAGGTTTCTTGTCCTCATTGTCTTTAGTAATCTTCTAGATGGAGAGCCTGCACCCTCCAAGACTTTAAGGCTTGATATATAGACAGAATTAATGCCCATTCTTTTCTTTCACCGTCCAACAGCTTTTGTAAAGGGAAACCATGAGACAAATGTTGACATCAGGCAAAGGCTCAATCTGTAGCAATTTACAATTGAGAGTGGGATTAGAGCCTTCATTACCAGGGTCAGGAGCCCTTGAAAATGCTTGTTCCAGCTGAACTTCTTAATTTCACAGGTGAAATTAATGTAGAACTTTCTCCTCAAGGGGATAAAGGTGGCAGTTATTTACTTGATACCTAAATCCAGGTAAGCCAGTGCCTTGCAGGAAATGCTAGTTTGTATAAATAAAGCCATGCATAGCAGCTCTGGGTTTACAGAGGCTTTTGGAGAGAAATTTTGACTTGCTGTGCTCCTGAGGAACCAGGGCTATGGGCCCATCCAGCTCACTTCAAATACCTATTGTGTAGATACTTGAACTAAAAGAAGTCCTTACTACTTAACCACAGTTGGTAAGTGGTGAGGAGTTTTTGTGTGCGTGTTTCTGTTCTTTTACCCATAATAATTGTTCTCCCTTAATCAGACTCTTTCATGCTTGGTCTTTCAAAGAGCATCTGCACGGATTTGAAAATGGAGTTATTCTCCTGTGAGGGCTGTAGCTGCTGCTTCTAAACTGTTTATTTTCTTTTAATTTTGTACTTTGACCAACTTTAACTGCCTTTTCTTTCTCATTTTAACATCTGTGTACTTTCTGAATGTAATCTCCAAAAAGTTTAATTCTAGCTCTTCTTATAAATATACATATCCATGTACTATCTGGCTCCTGCCCTGTCCCAACTTTCACACAATTTGAGCACGGTGGGTGCAATAGCCCACTGCCTCCAGAGCTTCTGTGGTCTGGAAGAGATCCCTGGATGCCTCTGGCAGGTGACCCATCTCATTTCATATTGAGTGCCTCTCTTCTCCCTTGTCTATAACTCTTAACTTGCATTTTCCCCCTGCTGTTGAGCATGACTAGTATTTCATCCCTGGAAAGCCTCTCAGGATGTTGAGCCAAACTTTTTTAAAAGTGTGTGTTTGTGCATCTGTGTGTGTATATGCATGTGTGTAAGTCTCAGAATAGGTATACGTCTATCATTTCCAAAGGCAGTAAAAAGATACTTGTCAGAAGAACGGATTTATTGCAACATTTAATGAGTTTCTTGTCAGAACCTGGTTTACTGGTGTAAATGCAAATGTCAGGTCAGTATAAATCACAGGGGTAGGGGACGAAGAAAGAAATATTCCACTTCTCCCTAAGAGATAAACCAGCTCCGTGGTTAAAGTGGTCTCCTTCTTGATCTGCCATTTGAGATAAGCTAATATACAGCACCCTTTAGTGCCCTTTCCAGCATTAATTGCCGATTAACTGGAGGGGCAGGGCCTGGCTTGTGCAGATGCAAGAGGCTCATCCCCCCCAGCATGTGACAACTTCCAGTCCCAGGACCCTTACTCTGCTGTGAACTCCTTTTACTCCCACATAGACAATATCCCTGGTAGTCTCTGTTCTTACTTGCAGCCTCTGAATTGAGGAGATGTCTACATGTGGGTTTGCAGGCAGATGCCGAGCAGCTCTGAAACAGAAGCTGCTGTGAGCATTGCACACCTCTGCAGCGAGGAAATCCTCTTTGCTAGGACTGCTGGGCTGACAGTGTGGGCAAAGTCATCTCTGCAAGCAGCTCAGTTTCTTGTGCATTATGTCAAATGGTGAGATTCCCTTGTGTCCAGCACAGACAGGCTCTGGCTGAGGACTTTCCCTCTGCTTCCCAGGGTGGAGTCCCCCACTGGAAAAAAGTGGGGGCTGCTTGGGGACACAGTCAGCAAACAGGAGTGAAGTTGCAGTTATGCATCTCAAAAGTCTGCCCTGTTGTGCTTCCTTTGACTGACTGCTTGAGGTGGAAGCAGCCCTCCCATTTACACCTTGTCTTGCTCCCTTGTACTAAACCCTCACTTGCCTGACAGCAGAGAAAGCACCAAATCTCAGCAGCTGCTCCCCCTCCACTCCTTCCCTTCCAGAAGAAATGGGGAGATGCACACAAGGCCATTCCTCAGGAGGACCCTGCAGAACTGCAGCTGCTTTCCTGAGCTGCTGGAAGGGGCTCTGCCCGGAGGGTCTCGGCCCGCGCTGGCTTTCCCCATGCCCGCCTTCCTGGGGCTTGCTGTCTTGAAAGCGTGCGAATTTCTCCTTCCCTCCCAAACCTCAGGGCTGTCCTGGCTGTGCTGTTCAGTCGCTTGTCTGCATCGCCTGCCAGGCTCCTGCTTGCTTTTCCTTTCCAGGAGGGTTGGGGAGAGGGTCAGGGAAGGCCAGATGGTACTTCTCTGCTTTTCTGCCTTAAAGCATGCAGCTTTTTTCCAAAATCGGTAGCATAGGCGGCTAGTAAAATCTATTAAAGATGCTGTTGGATGTAAAAGCTGGCTCTTTTTTGTCCAGAGTCATAAAAGCTCTTAAAGAGATCCAAACCGGAAAAGACAGGCACCTAATAGTGAAAACAAGGAAGGGGGAATAAAACTGGCACAAGGACCCTGAATTTTTCCATGACTGATTGGAGCATTGCAAGCCACTGGCACGGAAAAGCAACACCCGCAGCACCACAATAGCAATAAATAAAACAAGAAGAGGAGAGCCTCAGCTCCACTGTGGTCCAGCAGCCCTGGTGCCGAGGCCAGCCCCGGTATCAGGCGTCCTGGCACTGCTTCTTTAGCAACCAGAACAGCAAGCACAACAATCGAGCTAGGATTGGGAACGGAGAGCAGTAGTTAATTAAGCCTGCATCTTTTATTCTCTGGAGGCAATTCAGCCTGGTTTGAATAAGCTGGAGTGCCAGGTCCTGGTGGGAATGTCTCTCCCAGTGCAGGAGAATCCAGTCTCATGGGCTGCTTTATTAGCATAACAATATTGCCCAGGATGCACTTGGCGTGATGTAATGCCAAGAGTGAGTGAGTGGAGATGAAAGTTTTTTCCGTGCAGGAGCTGGGAGCGTTTGCCCCTGACTGGGGCTGTATCAGCGCATGAAATTTCTTTTCTTTCTTTCTCTCTCTCTCTTTATGGGATGTTTGCTAATTGAAGCGGTTCTGGAAAACAATAAGTTGTTAGAGACCCCTCCCCCACCTTCTCTTTTAAATTCAGGTTATTCTGACTTACTGGCAAAGCAGGAGCCTTTTCTGTTCCTTAGAAAGTGGCCTCTGATTATTTGCATTTCCATGTGGGACCAATGGAGAAGGGGAACACAATTTATTGGGATGGGCAGGTGGGAGGAGAGGGCACCTCTGCTGTCCCTATCTTTTATAACAGATGTGTTTGACAGCCAGAGTATTTGTATGGGGAACCAAAAAAATCTCATTTCCTAATTCCTCCCCATTCCCCAGGTGGAAGCATCTGTCCTGGGATGGTTCTGCCCTCAGTGCTGTTCTCTCCAACGGTGGACATCCAATTCTTTTTAGTGTTAAAGGCCTCATCAGGGGACATACAAGTGTCCGGAGACTCCTGTATGACCAGAGCATTTCTCTTGCCTTGTATGTTAGTAGGTAACACCAAATGTGTTGCTTTAGTGGGGTTTTGCATATGCTGTCTCTGCGCATGCTGTTCTGCTTGCAAGTACTTTTGGTTGTCGCTTGATCCAGTGAGCTGCACAGATCACCCATGCAGGAATGGAGCACAGCTGGCTCATGTTGGCATGAATGTGTAACTGTGGAGCTACGGTGTTCTGTGTGTCGAATTATTTATTTTGTGGGCAAGAACTGAAAAAGCACCTATCCATGATTTTTTTTTTTTTTTTTTTCTGGGTAAGCCATCTATTGTAGCAAAGCAATGAGTTTCAATCAGGCTCCTGCTGACAGTGCTGTGTCTCTCAGCCCCCTCCACCCCATCCTGCTTGTCTTGGTTATTTCAGTATGGCTCTAGAACAGGAGTGTCTCTGCCTGTGTGGAGGTGCTGGCCTAGTTCTTGTAGCTTCTGGACACTAGAGGCCTCTAGACACTCTGGTATGATTAATGCTAGTTGTGGCAGTCCTGTGTAATTAACATTCACTTGGAGCAAAAGAGCAGAACTGATGGCATTCAGCTGATTTTTTTTTCTCTTCCTCTCCAAATATTGTCCATTACAGTCAGTGCAATTTCTAATAAGGTACCTGGTGAGCAGGCAGGTTACAGGAGAATATGGGCTTGGGGAAGCTGGCTCAGCAGAGATTAGGATTAATCTCTCTCTCAACCGTCCATGCAAGTACAAACACACACAGGCAGCAGCCTTCATCTGGGGGGTTACTATGTATTTGGACACAAATCAAAAATGTGCTCTAAGAAAAAGTTATGAAACATGAAAATGAGCATTTTATATCTGTGCTATAGCAAAAAATTAAAACCTGGACTGGCCCACCCAGTGTTGCATTTCTGTCCTCTAATTCCACAAGCCCACACATCTTGAAGGCAAAGGACTTCAGGGATGGTGCTGCCTACAGCAGACTGGGGTAGATCCCCCACCACTGGCTTTGCTTTCCATCCCAGCATTTCTCCTGGAGCCTTCAGGCTGAAGTCCCTTATAGGCAGGAAAAAATTTCCCTCCTTTGACCTCCCAGCTGTATTTTTTAGGAAGCCCTTCATTCTGCTGCCTGGCTGGACTGGGGTATCTGCTCCAAAGGGAAGTTTGCTGTCCCAGCATTGTCTGCTCCCTGGTTTTCTTCTAGATTTTTCCTTGTCCCTGCCCCAGCATCTGAGCAGTCTGGCTTGGATGTGCAGGAAGCTTGCTTATGGAGTGTTTCTCCAAGGGCTGAGGTTGCTGCTGGGAGTAAACTGTCTGTTAACCTTGATCAATCCAGATTGCCTGGCAATGAATCCTGTATTACCCAACTTGCAAGAGGCAACATGTTTTCCAAAAGCGCTGTCCTACTGAGATCCCAAACTTGCGTAGGACCTACCTGAGTATTTTTTTTGCAGCAGCAATTCTAGTCACAGATGAATCTTTAAGCTCCCATTTAATGTGCTGTCCCAGAACAACCTATTCTTGATGTGTTAAGAGTTACACGACTGGTGACAAAGACTGGGGCAATGTGGGAAGCCTCAGGGAACTTCAGACTGTTAAATATGCCATGTTAGTGATACCCCAGCAAACAAAGCCACTGAGTAAGTAGCTGAGTCTAAGGGGAACCAGCCTGGTAAACTGAGGCACTGATTAAGTACAAGAATTAAATGGTGTTTAAGTGTCTAAAGACGCATCCAAAGAGCATCCCTTAGCCCAGCCAGTGTAAGCACCCATGGGCAGCGTTGAGCCCCTGTCTCAAGCAGAGCCTCTGTGCAAGGTGGGAGGCGAAGGGCAGCACAAACACCCTCCTCTGACAGCCCTGATCGAAACCACATTGCTGTCGCCTTCGGCCCCTGTGTCCAGAGAGGCTGTAAATGCTGGTTGCTGATAATCACCGCAATTAGTGTGCGACATGCTCCTGCTAAAGGGGTGTTTCCAGTTGCTGGTTGCTTTAGCAGATGTTGGGGTATGGTTTGGCTCCTGGCACCCTGAGGAGGATAAGGTGTAGCACCAAGGCTCTGAGCTGTTCCTAAAGATGCTTCCCTGCTCCTTTAAGTAGTATCCAGAAGTTTTCTAAATATTATCATCTTACCAAAAGAAGAGGGGGAGGGGAAAGAAAGTGTTTTGGCATGAGAACAATTTCTCCATTACCTCAATTAGTTCAAATGATCTGGAAAGGTTCTCTCTGGAGAAATCAAGCTAAATCTCAGCCAGCAAAGGGGCTGGGGGCTGGTTGGTTGCTGTAGGTGTTGATATGAGCATTAGTCAGCAATGTAGACTGCAGTGAAGTCAGTCAATATTGCTGTCGCTGCTGTCTGGCTGCAGGCATAAATTAATTAATTATATCACTGCAGTAATTGAAGGCCTTATTCTCTCTAGGATTCTGACTCTGGCACCTCCCTGCCTGTTTCTGAGACTGTCCATCAATTCAGTGAGGTCTGGGTTTTACTGAGATCATTATTTCCTGAAATACTGTAAAAGTTTCTCCGTAAAAAGGAAAGCTTTTTTTACCTATCTTCATCCTTTTCCCTATTGCCTGCAAAGGGGAGAGAGCAGCAAGTTCAGGAAAGCAGCAGAACAAGGATGGGATTTCCAGTTCCAGCATTTTGGTGTTGTCCCTTTGCAAAGAGGAATCGAAAGTATCCTCAGAGTCCCTGAAGTGGTGATAGGGTCCTATGGAGAGGCAGATTAATTGCTTTCAATGCTCCAAACCAGCTCTGTTTCTACAGTAGGCTTGAAACGAACCCAAACACTATGATGGAGTAAGATTGAGATAACCAAATAAGGCTGAGAAAATTCATGGGCTGCCTCCTGCACTGGTGTAAATCAGTGTCCCTGTGCTGGCTCTGGTGGAGCAATGCCAAATTCCACCAGCTGAGGGTCTGGATTGCATATTCTACCTATAAAAATGGTGTTTAGGATATCTTGGCAAAAGTAGGTATTTTTGCAACCCACTTCTAGCTGGGCAGTGCTGTGTAGGGATGAAATCCAGTTACACTGGTGAAAAAAAAAATACACTAAGGCTAAAAAAATTACATGGTGAGCCTACGGAGCAAAGCTTTTTTGTAAGACTACTTTGTTACAAGGTACCTGCTAGAAGTTGTAAGACACAGGGATTCCCATTGAACTACAGTGAGGAGGGAGGAGCACCCTTATTTCCAGCACTTGTTATTGATTGTGAGCTTCCCAGCATGGGATGTTATGATTGGAAGTCTGTGCTCTGAAGGTAAGCAATAGTGGAAAGATTTTTGGCTTTCCCCATAAAAATAGGACTTATTTCTGGTCTTCATGGTTATTCATAATGGTCCCAAAATCTGAATTCCAGGTCCAAGGCTCACAAAGGTGCAGACTACTGAAGAGCATCAGATGTGCAAGCTCAGAGCACATTCATTGCTCTGTTGTGGAAGAAGAACCAAAACAATTACACTGCATTTGTTTTCTCATAAGAGTTGGCATTTTCCAACTTGCCTCCAACTGTCAGCCTTGAGCAGTGCTACACGTTACCAATGAGAACAGCTGGCCATTTCTGAGGGCATTTTGGGGGAGGGGAAAAAAAAAAAAGGCAAGCCACTGTTTGAAATCACTAGTCATGTGTAGAGGAATATGGCACATGCAGCTGTTCAAGGGAGCCTCATTTCGGGGACACTTGGGACTGAGCATATCTGGGGCTCAAGTGAAGGCTTGCATCATGGCTGGTAGAGAAGTACAAAAAAAACTTTGCTGGATCCCCTCAAGGCAAAGCCCCACTCTGTCATGGCTGAGTTCATCTGGGATAAAAGACCTGTCCTCTTCCCTTGCCTCTGCACCCCAATCCCCATTCTGCAGTGAGTCACAGCATGAGTCAATGTCTTCAGAAAATAGACCTTCAAGGGGTGCAACACTATAGGAAGCCCTAGGAGCTATGGAATATTTTTTTTGTATGCCTACAAACCTCTCTATTTAGTGTGGTAAAGGAGGAAAATGCTTTTATTCTGGACATTGCCCAAAGTGTAATGCACTTCTGCCATTGCAACAAGAAACACTTTTAGCATTTGACTGATTTAGGAGGCAAAGGAAGGGAAGAGACAGGGTTTCGTAGCTGAACTCCAGTAAATTGTAACCAGCCATTTCTGTAGAATATTTCCTACAGAAAGGAGAGGAAGAGATTTTTTTTTTTTTTTTTTTCATAGGATTCAGCAAAACCTCACAAAATACTTCAGGATAGCAACTGTGTATTATTGACCTGAAGAGAAAGGAGGGGGAGGATAGACACAAGCTTCCACATGGTGATTTGGAAGCTGGTTTTAGGGGCTGTGTGAATATGTGGGAGCTGGTCCCACCAGACCCCAAATGGGGACAGTGGGAAAGCCACCATCCCAGCTCCTTCCTGCACATGCAGCATCGCTTGCCTGTGTGTACTTCTGGAACCATGGGGCTTTGCAAACCCCTGTGCCCTGGCAGGCATCACAGCTCCTGCATGGATGGACCTATGCTGGGGGGATTGGTGGCCTCATTTAGCATGCTTATTAAACTCTGGGTAATTGAGTAGAGCTTTCTGGCTGTGCCTAGATAGATGGTTTCAGGCACAGCAAGCAGAAGGGAGCATCCCACTGACACCAGCCTTTTGAAGTCCCTCTGCCTTCCCTGGGATCCCTGCTCCTCTGCCTGGCCGTGGCCTTAGGCCTTTCCCCCAGCTGTTTTGCAGCTTGTTTTAACTGCTGGGTGAAGCAGGAGGGAGGCAGAGCCATCAAGGATGACTCTAGGGCATAAGACACATTCTTCCAGGTCACCCAGCGTTTCCAGGCCTTTCAGTGAAAAGCTTCAATTAACCAATAATCAGCCAAGCATGGCAAACCTCGAAGCAATAAGTTCTGCTTCTGGCTCCAGGGCCAAAGGCTAAAATCTGCTCAAGGAGCTAAATTAGTCATCTAATTGGGACTTCTGTCTGTCCTTATCCTGCTCTGGGTGCTCACAAGAATGAGATCAGTGACAAATTTCCAGTTCTTCCCCCACCATCACCTTTCCTTAACAACCCTGTCTAATTAGTGTTGTAGTGCAGAAGGACCAAAGTTGGACCCTGGGTGCAAGAGTGGAATGTAGGCTTGAACTGTCATCTCATCCAGACTGCTGCAGTCCCATGAATTTGACCAAATTGCACTGATTTATACCAAGGAAAAGTTAATCTCTCCCCATTCCAACTCCTGGTGGGACATACTAAGGGCAGCCCACCACAAAATCCCCCCATATTTCCTCCCTTTCAGCACATGGAAAGGGAGAGTGGCACCGAGGGGCTGTGAAATCTTGCTGTGGAAGATGTCTCATGGCAGAGCGTGTGGGACCAAGCAAACGGGGGAGAGCAAGTAATGTCACGGGAGGAAACCTTCAGTGCAGAACAGACATCTGCTCAACACATGCGGAAAGGTTTCAGTAACCTCCACAGTCTTGGTTGTCCTCAGCCCACCTTTCACTGCTCAACAGAAAAAGAGAAACTGCTTTCCTTGGGTTTATTTTGCTTTGAAGGCAAAAATGGAAACAAAGAGTGCCAGCATCTAACCCCCTCAAAAAAAAAAGTAATTCTGCAAATGTTGGAGGTTGTATGGTTGTATTTCCCTGCCCTGTGCAGCAGGTAGCCAGGAGGAGAGGATGCAGGGAGGGGCTGCAGGGGCCAGAGCTAAAATCCTCCACCCCCTTGGAGGCAGGAAAAATCCTGAACTGTAGGATGGGGAGTGACCCTCAGAGGTCATCAGGCCCATTTCCCTTGCCCCAAGGTAAAATCAGTGATAACTAAGCCATTCCTGATTCATTCTTGCCCAAAGTGTCGTGAATGTTGCTTGTGGGATTGAACCTAAAAACTTGCAGCACATCAGCTGTGCTGAGGATGGGGCATCCTCCCGCTGCCAGCACAGCTGGGCTCTCCCTTTTGAGACACCTTTACCAGGACAGTCAGAGCATCCCTTATTTTTTAATGTTGAAACTGCATCAAAAGGAATTGAACTCAGAGTTTTTTAAAGAGGCTTTGGTATCTTTAAGTTTTCAGAAAAGTGAGTCCTGTATCTCTGTGTGAGCTGATCAGAAAGCATGTCATCATCCTTGCTGACTCTTTTTACTTCTAAAAAAAAAATTGTTTTAACATTTCATTTGGATTTTCAGCAATCAAAATATGTTGTCCAAAAGCTGAGAGGATTGGAGAAATTTGGAAGAAAAAAATACAACATATTTTCTAGGAAAGGAAAGATGTAATAAAAACATTAATGCTATCAAGCACCTAGCTTTCCATTTAAAGATTAAATTAATGGGTCAGATTGGAAATAGCAATTCCCTACTTGCTATGCAAAAATACATGACACACTTTCGCTCTAAAAGCATTTAAAATTCTATATTTAAATATATAGAAGCATAAGTAAATATAAAACAGGAAAAAGCAGAGTGGCAGGGAGCAGTGGAAGTGCCATGGCTTTTCTTTAAGAGCCTATAGTCATTCTGGGAGTAAAATAACAGCCAGACACTGGAGATTGAGGAGTTGTTCACACTTCATGCTACGTCCACTAGAAAAGCATTACAATTTCCCTGCTACGTAGATCTGTGTGAGTTCAGCCCAAAGGAGCAGCAGAATCAGGGCAGAAAGAGCATTGCACCCTGCCAGGATGGGGCTCTCGGCGTCCACCCTGTCCTGGAGCTCGCAGACAAATTCTTCCCCACTGATATTTGTTAAATGGATTATGAAAATTGCTGTCTGTACCAGGCACTGGATCTGGGGCCAGGCCCCATCTCTGACACTGTGTGAGTGTGCGCAAAAGCCATCTGTCCATATAAGCTTTATAACTGCAGATACTGGCTTTTACCACACCTTGCATGATGGATTTTAAATACTCCTGTCAGGCTAACAATAATCACAGAACTGGTATTCGACTGAAGGGCAGAGGAGATGAACTAGATCTCAGGTGCTTCTCGGAGACATAGATTGTATGTGATGATGGTATGGTTTGAAAAACCAAAAGTCGTCCCTGGTGTTAGCAGCGTTCATCTCTTTGGCTGAGCCAGATGCGGCTCTCCCGTGCATCTCACTAATCTCAGCAAAGACCAGTTTCCTCCTCCTCTGAAATCAGCCCCTTTGCGCAAAAGTCCTTCTCGAGGTGAGGTCCTTTCCCACATCCCTCAGGCTACCTCTCTCCATCCAAGGACCGATCAGCCCCAGCATTGCGGCCGCTGCCGTGAGCTACCGGCCTTCCCCGGGGCAGCTCCACCAGCACGGCTTCTGAAGGGGGCTTTCTTAGTAGTATTATTTTGTGGTCAAAAGGTTGCATACGCTATTTTTTTCTGATGCAAAGGCTTAGAAAGAGTGGAAAGCAAAATATTTTGATAATTATTCAGGCCAGCGGGTTACATAAAAGGTTCCATAGCCCTCTGCATCAAACCTTAACAGTTCAAACCACAAATTCTGTTTTTGCAGCCATAAAACATTCAGGGGGGAAAAAAAAAAGATATAAAAAAATAAAATAAAATAATAAAATCCATTTTCCATTCGCTTGAAACTTATAAAATTTTATGTGGTGAAAAATGACAGTTTACTCCCAGAAGGAAACTGCCCAGAGACGCTTGTTTCATAGGCACAGTGGGATCAAGAAATAGGCCTGGACTTGTGTCCTTAGTCACATAAAGTAAATGTTGAAAGCTGTCACAGAGCAGCAGGCGAAAGCTGCTGCAGAGTGGGTCGTCCCAGTCTTGCTGGGAAGGGTTGGTGCTGGTGCAGAGACAGAGGGGAGGGTACAGGGGGGTGTTATGTGTCCTGGGGCTTGCACGGTGCTCTCGGTTGTGATGAGATGACCCAGCGGTGTGAAAACAAGGGATGAAAGCCTGTAGAGTGTTCAGGACCTGCAGCTTCCTCAGCCCCTTGGGTCTCACAGGCTGTGATACAGCACTTACCAGGCTAGAGATGCTCAGTGAGACAAGCCATAGGAACAAGGGCATTGTCATAAGCATCCAAGTCTGCGTGCTGGTGCAAGCAAGGGCTAGCATCAGCACTTAGAAAGAGCATCTCTGGCTCACAGGGTTGCCTGTAGCTCACATTGCCATGGTTTAATTCTCTTCTCACAGCAGTGCCCGAAGCAGAAACCTCAATGGAGCTCTTGAGGTTTTCCTGGGCTTTGCTGGGTTAAGAGTAAGCAGAATCAGACCCAAACATCACAGCTCAGGATGAGACGCTGCAGTGTTGATGGAAAGCACCAGCACAAGAGCTCAGAAGCTCTAGGAATTCGGTCTGAATTCCTGGTTGCAAAGTCAAACTCGTGTGGTCTGGGAGTCAGGTTCTCAAAGCATAGAGCAGATCTCCCTCTTTACCTCTAGGTAGCTCGAAATCTCAGAGCAGCGCAGCTCTGGGCATGATCTAATGAGCTTTTGCCCTTCAGTCACAACTGAAGCTGGCATTGCTATATGGCACAGCCGGGCACCAAATGCCCTGAGCGGAGCAGCCAGGTCAGTGTTAGGGTACCTGCATGGTTCCTTGCAGTGTGCAGCCTTGTCTTTTGGATGCCTACCCCCTGCTATAGTTGAAATACACCTTGCACACCCCCTTTACCAAAAAGGACCTGCCTCAAGGCTATGCCCTGAGATATTCTTTAATTCACTGGTTATTTTCCAGCTCCGTATGAAGGTGCAGGGACCAATATGTTCTGAGTTTCCTTTGCTGGAAAAGTTCAGCTGGGCAGTGATGAAACCTCCCCAACCTCCAGCAAAGCCAATGGTCTTCCTAAATGACCCAACACTGCATATGCTCTGAAAATCATAGAAAATAGCAGGTGCAGTGCATGGGGCAGCCTCCGAGCCAGTCTGCTGCGGGGCCGCTCTGGCCCCTCGCACACCTTGACGTCCCAGGCATTGACAACACACCACTGAAATACTAAGCAAAGTATGCAAGTAGTTGCATTCCTTACAAAAACCTGTATCATCGCGTTTCTGGTTGTTAACAGAACTTAAAGATATATATATATACAAACAGTCCTAAGTATATAATTACTTTTGCTTTCTAAGTAAAAGATATCCTCAAAAATTATTGAGAAAAAAGATGCACTTTCTTTATGGGTTTTCTACCCTGGAATGTTAGAATGTCATCTCATCTCCTGAAAATACAGGATGAAGAAATATGTTAAAAATTTCCCAATAGTCAGCCACAAAAACACAGACTATTACCAGCTAAAAAACAACATTATTCCCCCTGCGTGTTAGAATTTGACACTTCTGGGTACTGGCAACATTTTTTCAAAAGAAAATTAAAAAATAGCTGCATATAAATGAAAAAGGTCTCTTTACTCTTCCCTTTCCATTTGCAAAGGGAAAAAAACAAAACCAAAAAAACTCACTTTATGTTCTTTTTACATGGGAAACATTAAAAAGTCATCTAATCTCCTGAAACTAGCACTAATTAATGAGCAAACATGAGATCTGGGGAGAGAAATAAAACCATAACCTGGACTTTCTGTAGCGCAATTCAAAGTCATGACACGTTTAAAGCCATAAATGCATTTTGCTTGATTCTGTAGGATTCATAATTAGCAAGCTGAGAGGAAATCTATGCAGCAGTGAAACACGGGCCTTCTTTTTTTTTTTAAATACTTCAGCATTAGTGGTTTTCTTGGTGATGGGGATGCGTTAAACTGCATCTGGAAGCTCAAGCCCACCATGTAAAGCCATCCCACAGTCTGCCTCTGTGGTCATTTCTGAAATATCCAGTCACTCCTGTACCAAAGCTGCTCAACCATTTCTTTTTGAGATTTTTGCAACCCAATGAGCCTCCAGCATTTTTGAATACCAACTTTGTAGCTGGGAGATTAACTATATTGGCATGACAGCATACTTTCTGAGACAAGCGGGCTTTAGTAAACCCCCACCCAGCAGGTAAGTAGCCAGCGAACCAGGCTGGTTGGTCTGGTCTGTTCTTATTGCCGCACATCAGAAACCTTTCTAAGACTCAGACACGCTGAGAGCTATTACCCTGTTCAGAGCAATGTCCTTTTTTACATTTAGTCACCTATGTAGCCTGGAGCGTGCTGAGCTTTGCGACAAATATCCACCTCGTTCCTGGTTCTCCTCTCCCCTCGCCAAGGGGACGTGTGTGGAGCAGAAGAGGTTTCAGCATTGAGCTCTGCAAGGTTGCTTAAGCTTACCAGCATTTCAGACACCCTCTTACCTTGAGATGCTTTGCAGATGGGGACCAACGTCCTCAAAGAGGCTTTGCAACTCATTGGGAAGTCACAGAAGCTATCATCTGGTGCCTCCCAACACCTGAACTGCTGAAAAAATGCACGTTTTGCACCAACTGGAGCTCTGTACATGCCAATGGCATCATCACCAGGCATATTTATTGCTGTAGTCTTACAGAGCAGGCCTATAATGTGAGAAATTGCATCCAGATTGTTGTCTGGCAGGATGGGATGGAGTTTCCTAGCTGAGCAAAGACAGTTGTTCTCAGAAACTGTCCGGTGTGAGTTTAAAGTCAGAAGGGAGTCCAGGAGAATGTCTACACCGTGGACTGAATTGACCGATTGTGGTTGGTTGTGTAGCCTCAGCTGAAGGACTTATTATTTTCACATCTGGTAATAAATAGAATAATGGACAAAAAGCTTAACTCCCTGCATGAAGTCTGAGTAAATGAGCTTGGTACAGTGGTTCACTGCAGGATTTGTGGTTTGGGACCTTCTTCCAAGCTGTGAATCAACACACAAAACAGATCCAGGGCCACTCGCGTGGCTGCGAGGACTCACGGGTATCCCTAGTTTCTCTGTTCCGCCTCCACAAAATACCCTTCGCTCTCTCCCAGATGCCCATAGGGTGGTTGTTACCACAGGGTGGTCATCACCTCCACCTCCTCCTCCGGGTCCTCCATAAGTGAGAACGTGCACAACATGAGAGAGCTGGACTCTACCACCAGCTCATGTCTCTGGATTTTATTGTCATCTGATGAAGCCTCTCTGTTCTCCGTTTGTTTTAAACCCTTGTTGGAAAAACCTCTTTAATAGTAACTCAGCCTCTGACAATAAGCACTTAGAAGAGCTGTCCTCCCAATTTAGAGCTGTCAGCCATAAGTCAGTGGCAGTACCATTAACATAATCCAGGTGTCTTCGCTCTCATTTCCAGACGCTAACTGCTGGGCAGCAGTTCTCCCTGCAGACAAGCTGCAAGACAAAGTAACTGCTTAAAGCAGCATGATGGTACTTCTTAAGAAAGAATCTTCCTTTGCAACATGTTAAAAGAAAAAGCATTCCTCTGTCTCTGGTATTCCTGATCAGATTCTTCTTCAGTCTTAAGCCTATATTGGCATTCTTCTATAGATGATATGATCTGATGTATGATTGAAATAATATGATTAATAATATAATATAATATAATATAGCATAATATAATATATAAAATAAAATAAATGTTACCGATGCTCTGTAATATTACTGTTACACTGAGGGATATTAACAGAGAATTTGAACCCTTTCCCTGCATCATAGCTTCTCTGAAAATATAGTGCTCTTTTTGTTGTTGTTTTTTAATTCTCTCTGCCTTCAATGTGTAGTTAGTCCCTCAGGAAACCAAAGTCTTCTTCCGAGCCAGCCTGCATCATGCACAGATGCTGCTTCTCCAACACCATTACAGGTACAGGGCACCCTGGTTAATGCTCAGCTTAGGGCAAGATTTTCAGAGGCAGCAGCTGAATTCAGGTGGGTCAAGCTCACGTGGAGCCCAGCTTGTCCCACACTAGTGGGCTCAGGATTTCAGGGATTTACACAAGCAGTTGCTCAAGGTCAGCGGGTAATTTCTAGAGCCTGAGACAGCAAAGCCCCCAGGGATAGCTTGAGAAGCCACATCTGGAACAGGGATATATGGGTGAGCCCTGCTCACTTGTGCTTCTTTACTTACTGAATTATTTTCTAGGAGTTAATAAAGAGTGATGTCCATGTGTCCTGCACATGATTCAGGTCCCCATTTAAGTGTGTTTTCAGCACCTTTTCCTTTTTATACCCCCCTTTTTTTCTTATAATGCTAGGAGCACTTAGGGCTCTGGTGCTTGCTTCTTTTGACATATTTTTTTCCCCTTGGAAAAACACATGTTGTTTCCTCAGAAGAGAGCAGGGCTGAGCACTGCCTTTGCCAGCTACTCGTATTCCTCCAGTCCCAGCCTCCGGCTGCTTTCAGTGCCACAAGGCAGGGAAGACTTCAAGGTTTGATGAGTAAGTTTCAGTGGAAAACTGATTTGTTTCATTTGGTTTTTTTAATCGTTCCCTTTCAAAGGTGGTTGGGTTTGGTTTTTTTTTTTTTTTTGGAAGGGGAGCAAGCTGCTTGCTTTGAGTGATCAGCTCTATTATATTTAGTTGTTACGTTTATCTCTACATTCCCAATATATGTGCATACTAAATGAGATTGTCAACCTAATGAGCTTCTGAAATTTAATTGAGTGCTGTTAGATATTACTAAATCTCTCTGCAGAGATCAGACCAAACTAAGATTGAAACAGAGCTCATGAGATCATGCAGAATAGCTGTCCCTTCTCATTACCCACTGTAGGTTTTTTTCCATTAGAGGTTACTTGGGCTTTAAAATCTTCTGCTTCATTATTGATGAGAAAATTGAATTATTTTAATCTGTGTATTATTTTAAGGCTTTGACAGGCAGTCAAACCACCACACTAATCCCTAATCCCTGGATAATCATCACCCAACAATTTTAAAATGTGGTCTCAGAGAATTACAGGAGGAGCCAGGAATAAAGCAATCGGAGTGTATGCACCAGAGGACTTTCAGCATTACTAGCATTATTATTATTATTATTATTTAAAGTACACCTCTGGCATGTTTCACAAAAACCTCTTCCCCATCTGCTCTGCATAAAAAGTTTCAGGAAAGAGGCAAAGTCAATCACCCAAAGCAGAACAATGTTGAGGGTGAGTTTAATAAAATAAAAATAATTCTTCCTTTAAAAAAATCACATCATTTGCCACACATTTTAAAGCACAGAAAGTATTGCATAACTCCTAACCGCCAAGCGAGCTAGGAATACTGTATCCCTTTATTCTCTGAGTTTAATAGTTATAATTAGAACCTTTCCTATACGGTTTCTATATCTACATGTAATTCTAAAAAAATCCCTCTTGTCTTTCTCAATAAACTGAAGCATTGTTACACAGACTGAGGTGAAACAATTAAAGTGAGAAATGGAGATGCTGGTTTTTGAAAAGGGTGGGGTTTTTCTTTCTCTTTTTTTTTTTTTTTTGAGGCAGAAAAATTCTCCAACTTGAAATGTCCTCACTTGGCATCAGTTTTGTCTTCACAGCATTGCTGTCCACACTTGGGTAGCCTCTGAAGGCAGAGGGTGACTACAAAGAAAGCGAGATGGAGCTAGTTATAGAAAGCAGCAAACACGTGGAGCGCACACACACACACACACACACACACA
>VYZV01021148.1:172908-242140 GCA_013401275.1 Pandion haliaetus
GGGGGTGGGGGGGGTGGGGTGTCTGCAGAGCTCAGCTCTAGAGTGGCAGTTTTGGGCTACAAGGCTGTTCGTGTGCGCTGGAGAGCTGCAAGGAGGGATGATGCCCTTCTCCGTTTTGTTTATCATGCCACACACCCCATTATCTCACATATATAAAAGTACCATAAGGCTATTGGTGACTACTGGAGGTTTGGTGGTCAAGGACTAGCCAGACATGGCATTGGCAACACCACAGAGGGCCTATTAATTGTGAGACTGTCAGAGCAAAGAGACTTAAAAGTGTAAAGACCTCACCGCATAGCAACGAGCATTTTGCCACATGCGTTATCCCGTAACTGTCCCCAGTTAATGCACAGTGCAATAAGCAACCACTTGGATGAATCTCACATTTTCACCGTGCTCGGGCAGCTCTGCTGCAGCGCCCGAAGCAGACAGTGGGGATGCGGGTTTCCCCGGAGGGACTTGGCAGCAGCTGCAAGTGCAAAGGGTGGGGAGTAATCCCAGGTCACACATGCCAACATGGAAAATCACAAGGGTTGCCTGGATTAGGAGGCAGAGCAAGCAAGACAGCTCTTAATCTGTCCTTTCTGGGCTCTCTTTGCACAGCAGCCATTGCTTCCCAACACACTGAGTAGAATCTCGGGCTGTACGTTAAGGGGCTATACATGAGGAGGAGAACATCCCTGTGAATCTATTGCAAAGGCTGGGTAGAAACATGTATTTGCCTTTCCTTTCCATGCAAAAGCCAGTGAGGTGATGTCTTTTTAATGCTGCTCTCCAGGATCTGCCGTGGGAGGGAAGGTCCTTCAGCAGCATTAGGGCTGCTCTCTAGCTCTGCTCACAGGCATCTCTGCCCAGAAACCAAGTGAGCCACACCAAGGGTGGTGTTAGGAACTGTCAGAAGATGCTGCCACTTTTAGTACGCAACACCTTGAAGAGCATATTTCCCCGCCCCCCACCCCCCCCAGCCTCTTGGTTCACCTTGCCGCTCCACCCCGCATTGGAGACTGGTTTCCATTAACACTGTAAAGCTAAGAAGTCTGAAATCGGAGTGACTGGGATCATGCTGAGTGTGTGTGCATGTACATGCGCTGCTTGCTAGTGAAGGCAAAATGCTAGGTTGGGCTGTTGTGCATGCGTGCACACACACTTAAAAGGGGAGGATATTTCTTCCTTTAACCCTTAGGATGCCCTGCTCTCAAACTTTACCAAGCTGCAGCTATCTGATGCCAGGAGGGGCTCTTTTTTATTTCTTATTTTTTTCTATTAATTGATGGGGTATCCTTTTATCACAGCCTTCATCTCAAGAGCAAAAGGCTCGACACCTATCCTACAGAGCAGTACAGGAGCGAAAGGACTGTTTGACTAGTTACAGCATTTCAGGAAAGCAGTATTATTT
The DNA here is from genome assembly GCA_013401275.1 of Pandion haliaetus. Taxonomy (NCBI): domain Eukaryota; kingdom Metazoa; phylum Chordata; class Aves; order Accipitriformes; family Pandionidae; genus Pandion; species Pandion haliaetus. The sequence continues at coordinate 174,308 of VYZV01021148.1, forward strand.
CTATGTTTCAAACTGCCGTGATGTTAGCTGGGGCAGAGGGATGTTTGTTTTCTTCTTTTGTAAAACTCCAGCTTTTGGAGTCATGTGAATCTCAAATTTCACTTAAACCCACGCTGCTTCTAATGTTCTTGTTACACAGACACCAGAAACTGTGATCTGCAATACGCTCTAAAGTTTCAAAAACTAAAAACCAAACATGAAGGCACCTCATTTTCAAATAAACCTTCATTATTTTCATTTAGCCAATGATGTCTTTTGTCTGGAAAAACACTTTCTTGAAAGACTGTGCTGGTAATATCGAAGGTGCTGCACTGGTCCTCGACCCAAAGAAATACAAAAGCTTTCGCAGGGTCCGGCTGTTCCCTCCCAGAGCTGTGCTAGTTCAGGCTCTGGAAAGTGAAATATGGCCATGTTGTATTATGGTACTGTTGCCTTTCTGCTTTATCCATCCATGCACTCACATGTTATAGCTGACCAGGTAAAAAAAAAAATCAATATTGTCTGGTAGTCCAGTGATGTGTGTGCTGAGCTGGGTGAGGTGGATGCCAATATTTCTACTGGTGTTATTGCTGTTGTTGCTATTATTGCAGTTCCTATTGAATTAACACCTAGGTCCCCTGTCATAGGGTGAGAGCCCTCGGTGCTAACACTTACAGATGTGAAATAAAATTGTGAGGACTGGCCCAAAGCATCTATAATCTGACTAATACTTTTCCTCCCCCTTACAAATTGATGTTGCTTAATACCTTTGGAATCTCACAGCATTTCAGCCATCTGAGATTTTTTTTATAGCCTTTTTTGTACAGGAACCTTGTGGGCTTGAAGGGGGTTGTTTGGTTTTGTTTTGGCTTTGCTTTGATTTTGCAATGTAAAGGAATTCCTTGCCGCTATATTGTAAAGGGGATTCATCAACTTGCAAGCACACTGACAACACACAGAGTCTAGCTTTCTCATTTGAAAAGGACACTTCATTTGGATGGGATCTTTTCTGCTAATTTTCAATGCAGCAAAGCTGGCTTTGGATCCAGAAATATCTCCAACATGCAGTCACTTCTTCAGAAAAAGAATGGGGGGTTGGAATCTCTTCTGAATGCTGGGGCACCAAGATAATGCTGGGCTTCAGAACAAGCTTGCGTGGGTCTGCCTTTTTTGGGACTAACAAACAGTGTGGAGCATCTAGATCTGGACTTGAGTTACTTACAGCGGCTACGCCATCACCATCACCCCAGGAGGCAATGCCCCTGCTGGGGGACAGTCCCCATAATTGATGGAGTGTGGCGGGCCTATGGCAAAACACGGACTGTCCCTCTCCCAGCAAAACCCCAGATTACAGCTGCAGCACAATAACTTGTTTTCTGCAGCAGGACGCCCAGCGATGCCACAGACGTTACTCACGGCTGCATCCTGGAGCCCAGACGAGAACATTCATTTCACACCACAAACTTATTTTTTTTCCCCTCCGACACTTTCTTTTATCGAGTTTCAATATAATAAACAAAGGGGACGATATTATTTCACTGGCAAAGACTCCAACTAATGTACAAACAGTTTTCAATACTGGCACACGGAGGGACTTTTTCACCATATACTGGCCAGTCAGACCCATATCAGTCTTAATGGCACAGGGAAATGGAAATTCAGATCTTTCACCTTGAAGAATAGCTGCAATTCATACGCTGCTCGTACTCGCCTCTCCCTTTTTTTTTTCTTTTATTGCTAGTGCAGCAAAACAAATCATCACAGTGGTAGCAAAGGAAACTTTTCCAAGCTGTTGACAACAGCAAAGGGACAGTTTCATATAACTCAGCATTTAATTGTCTCAGACCGTGGCACTGTGCTTTGTGTGCACACTCCAGTTCTTATAATGACTTTGGGCAAGTTGCTTCATTCCTCTGGGCTTCTGCTGCCCTTTTAGAGGGTCCCTTTGGATATAAATTCTTCTGTCTGAAAGTCATGAATTTAAGCCTTATTCTTGGCTTGTGCCAAAGCCATTCCCAATAGACTACATCTAAATTGGTACCTAATTAATTGGGACAAAGGGTCAGAGGCAGCCGAGGCCAGCTCCATTACTTTTTCTGTCCTATTGGCTTTTGCTACAGGTGCCCTTAACCGTGCTGGTTCCTGGGCTCCAACAGACCTTTGACTACTTATGAATACAAGCCGTATTTCATGTATTTGATAAGCTTATTCTAGAACTCTAGCTACTGTTAATCTGAAGATTAAGCATCAGCAGTGGTTAAAGCAGACAAGCACTTTTTATTTTTTTCAGAGTTAGGTTTTGAAGATTCCTTTCTGGAGCTGAAAAGATACTGAAGTTTTTAAAGAGAGCCTCTGTATGAAAGTTTTATAAAAGCAGCAGTTTTGCAGGCAACCCCACAGTGTGAGACCCAGAAGTACCTGCCAACTTTCACGGCAATGACAAACTGGGGTCCCCATCCCACCAGTACATCCACGGGGCATCACTGCGAGAGCACACTCACGGAGGGAAGTGCATGAAGTACTGTCACTGATAACCAAGAAAACTTGGGGGGNATCCAGGTAACACCATCAGACAAACTTCTCTACCCAGAACAAGCCAAGTTTCATTTCTGGCCCAAATTCCTGCACTAACCCGAAGCCCCACTTGATTAAGTGATTTTTTTTGCCTGAGACCATGATGCAAGTCATTGTCAGAGGAAGGGCTTATGCAAGGCTGCAGCAGTCCCTGCTGAACGCTTGAGCCATTCAATGGCCCAACCCGCCAGGCCTGTTACCTGCAGTCAGCTCCCCCATTGGAAAAACATGCAATTTTCCAAAGGTAAGGGAGTCTTGGGTTACTAGGAACACAAATCATTATGAGTAAAACTGCATTCCCAATTTATTGTATTTGTTTTATTTATAATTTTATTACTTACTCCACATTTTCCATATTTTTCCATGTGTTTCACGTCATTCTTGTCCATTCAGGCCCTTATGTGGAAACTTGGGCTCTTCTCCACTGCCTAATGCGTTGAAGGCTTTATAAACAGCCTTGTTTCATTGTTTGCTCTGCATGTTTCCTTCCAAGAGCATGCGACTAACGTTGTACCTGGTGCAAGTCTGAATGCTCTCTCACTGGGGAACAAAATGGGGCAAGAAGTGAAGAAAAGCAACTATTAATGTGAGAAGCTGGTGAAAAATAAAGACCATCAACTTGTTCAACTGAAGTTCTAACAAAGAACCGTTTGAGACTCCTCTGATTTGAGATGGGGTTTTTTTTCACGTTAGCATATTAAATTGTCAAAGACAGATATTTTTTCCATGCACCGCAGTCAAGGCTGAAGACTGATCAACATTGCATGTGCATACCCAGATTTCCCACCAAACCAAAAACCGCAGTTCACTGAATGACAAGGAAACTCCTCCCAATGCTGGTAGGGTCATTCTCTGCTCTGCACTTCTGGAAGGTAATAGCATGCATTTGTGCGCACAGTTAATTCACTATTTTCCCCTCTCCTGGATGCGTAGGGAGGTATTTTCTTTCATGCTTGCTTCTGACCGCAATCTGTGAGCGAATCAGGAGTGTTCAGCAATGCTGCTTTTAGCTGCGCTTTCAAGGTTTTGTGTCAACAGGAACATTAGGTCAATCTGCAAACAGCCTTGGAAAATCTGGTGCAGCATCTCTAATGCTATTGACAGGGCCTGCTTAAATTCGGCATTGCCGGGCTAACAGTTGTCATTCAGCTCTTGAGCATATTTACACCATCATCTCATCTATTTTTCATCAGTCTTGCACCCTTCATGACACCCTTATCAGTTAATGAGCATGTTCATTCTGATTCAGTGCAATCCCACGAGCACCAAGTCACACATGAACCTGAATAATCTCTCGGGTAACAAAAGGATGCTCAGTTGCTGCAAAGAAAAAGGCAACGAGTTTATTCTAGATTCTACAGTTAAGGTGACTTTTTCATATCAGGGCCTCAAAAACAATGTAGTATTTGGTGGCAGAGGAGGGCCAAGGAGATTGGATTAAAACATCTGGCAAGGTAATTAGATTCACTAAAAAGTTTACACTCCAAACTGCCCCTACATAATTGATGGGACTATTGTGATGTGTCACTTCCACTTACTGGTGTTCAGCAGCCGCTCTCGCCTTGCTGTGCCCTGCGCTAACCTTCGCGGCTGACCTGCTGCAGTCCCCCTATTAAAGCCACAATTATGGGGTGACTCTTAATAGCGAGGTCTTGCTTCAGAGTGGGGAAAAATGTTTCTGTAGCTCACATGCAACAATTAAAGATAATTTAAAATGTAAGTAATTGCACTGGGTTTCTGGAAACTACTGTAGAGGTCTTGTCCCAGGCATCTGACGGGCATGGTGGTGTATTTTGACAAGTTTTGCGCAGATTTCCATTAAATACCAACTAGCAGCTCTATTTTCTTTGGAGTCATTGGTCAGGAAGTGGAGATTGTGAAGGGTCAGGCCTGGAAGACTTGGGAGGGGATGGAGGTGTTATTCATGTTCTGATCCATGGGGATCTAGTTCCAACGTAAATCCTTCAGTCATTTGATTCTTGCTTTCTGTGTAGTCTTTGAGCAGGAGAAAGGTAAAGGCTGATCCACAGAGAAGAGCTTCTGTTGAGTTACTTTCACTCCTACAGAGATGCCAGGCAAGGTGGGACCCAGAAAACGTCCATCTGCTCTCTGGAAACCTATAGAAACCTGGTGAGTCTGGCTTGAGAGACCTGGCAAATGCCAAAATGTTTGGCTGAATCTCCATCCCACCACAAGCATTGCACTAAACCTCTTAGTTTGCAAAACTAGATTTGAAACTGCAACTACTCCAAGGCTTCTGCGAGGTCAGTGAAGTGTGAACATCATGCAGAATGCACCCAGATACTTTCAGAGATTCAGCAGTCCCTGAAAGAGTTTTGTATCATGAAAACAGACTGTCAGATGAGTTTGGATTCTGCCACATGGTCGTAGTGATAATAAGCCATCTGTGTGCATCGTGCTGCACACGACCTTTCCTCTCTCAATTTTGTCTCCATCACTTTTCTTCCAAGTCCTCTCTGATTTGACCTACATTTAAGTAACCCAACAAATGCCAGCAGTGCACATAGCAGAGTTAAATATGTGTTCGGTTACCAACATGCTAACGAAGAGTGAGTCCATCTACATCAGAGTGAAAATAAGCATATGAAAACAGGATGATCCTTAAAATGGAAAAGGCCCCATCAGGAATATAATCACCTTCTGCCACATGTGACTGATTTAGGCTCCTGTCTCCGTTAGCAGGACTTTTCCTCCTAAATCACTCGGGGTAGGGTTTTAAAAGATGTATCACAAAATGCAGAGAGAAAACTTGCACAACACTGAAAATTGCACTTTTATTTCCTTTTCTGTAGCTGGATTTCTAAATTATATTCAAAACCTAGAGCTTATATCTCTGTATTATAGATGTATTTAACTTGTGCCGCTGCACAATAAAATTAAATATGTTTATAAGCAGTTGCAGGATCAGGATATCTGAAAGCTTTACCCTTTGTATAATTTTATATAGGACAAAATACATATAGGAAATAAAAGCTAGGACAGACTTGCCCTCATTATTGCTTTCAAGTGGCTGTCTTTCTGCCTGTAATATTTCAGATGCATCGGTAACACCATGGCAGCTCACCACAAAAAAAAAAAAAACATTGCGGGACTTCATAAAAACCAGAAAAATGAAATTAAACATAAAAAAAGAAAGAAATTAAACATGTCTCTGAGGCAAATGCAGTGAAATGCAAACTTAAACTGCATGACCACAAAAGAAATTGCATCAAACTTTAAAATGACTTTTTCTTCCTTTCTAAAATGAAATGATCCCAAATAAGAATATGCCTGAGCCCTTGGTCTTTATATTTATTCCAGTGTGGTGTTTTTAATGAGGGACTCAAAGAGAAATTACCCTTGAATGTAAAGAGAGTTTCAGTTCTTATTTTATCATGACTCAAGTATCACTTATGCCATGGCCAGCTCCTTATGGATGAGCCAGAATGACAGGAACTGGTTTGGGGGTTGGTTTTTGTAACCCAGAATTGCTTCCTTTTTTTTTTTAATTAAAAAGTCATTGATGTGCTCAGACACAACACAACACATGTTACAGTGACCCAGACAGAGGGAAAAGGGTCCGTGCCCTCCGGAGAGCCGCGGCTGAGTGCGCCTGACAAATGCCACCGCGTGGCACCGAGCAGAGACAAGCACTGCAAAAAGCATTCCTGGGGCGATTTCCTGGTGCCTCTCCAAGCTGACAGAGGAGGTTTATATTAACATCACATGGCTGTCTTCAGCTGCATTTGTTAGCACAGCCCATTTGGAGATCTTGCCATGTTGGGCTGCATGGGGAACGGGAAGGAGAGAAAAAAAAAATAAGGGAAAAAAAAAGCAAGCAAAACGTATCGGTTTTTAATGCCAGCATCTTCATTGGTAACGCCATCGAACCCAGAGTCCTCCGGCCTTGTCCATGCAAAACCTTTGTACAACAGTTGGAGGGCAGCTTTTAAAAATGTTTTTGAACATATAACACATAGGAAAATAACACATTATAGAAACTTGGCAATGAGTTTGCCTCAAGTAGCCAAGCTGGGCATGGAAAAAAAAATTAGACAATAAAAGGTCATTTCTAGCCAAGTTTTAAGTGAGTATACAATACATACCTTTTTTTTCCCTGCTCTTTGCCTTAGTTATTGGCCAACTTGGCTAGGAGCTCATGGAAAACACTGAAGTGGAATTATTATAATTGGGGTTTTTTTTCTCTTTTTGACCAAGCAAAAGTTCTTATACGCAATAATTTAATTATGGCAAAAGAGTAACACAGACACGGTTTTTAAGGATGCATCATCAAAAAAACTCCTCTTTTCTACACTATACCTTAAACTAAGGCTAGTTCATGAGCGCCAGTGATCTAATACTACTGCTATTTATGATTTTTTAAATTATTTATTATAAAGTATGTCATAAAGTGGAAAATTACTGGTGCCAATCACATTTCCAAGCAGGCTAATTTAGAACCCAGTGCCGTAAGTCAATTAGGATAATAAACCTGCTGGAGTGAGGAGGGGGACTTCTCTTGGAATTAACATTTTCATCCTGCTCCTGGCATGCTGTTACGTGGGGATCAAACAGGAGACGTTTAACAAGTGGCTTCTGAAGCCACCCTTCCGGCTCGCCGATTGTGTAGCAGCTCTCCTCTGAGATGGCTTCAGTCTGTTGCAACATGTTCCCACAGCCTCATTCCTTGCCCCCAGGTATTTCAGGTGGATGGTTGATTAAGAGCAAGCGCCTTGCTGACGTAGGTTGCGTATTTAACATCCTGCTCTGTTTCATACCTACATGCGCCTTGGGTTTTATTCTATTTTTTTGGAAGGGCAGAGGTTGAAAAAATCAATTAAAAGGAAGTAGGGGCAGGGGGGATCCCCTCTGATAGCTTAAATGGACGCATCTCCTCACCTTTTGAAGGCTGTGGGATTTTTGTCTGGAGAGATCTTCTGAGATGTTTGACCTAGAAACATGGGTAATCCCAGCTTGCATCAGCCCAGGCATCTGTGTGGCCTGGACACGATACTTCAGAGAAAGTTGCATAAACAGGTCATAGACAGCAGCCTCTGTGCGCAGAAATATCCTAATGATGCTGGGCTATTTTGATGCAAGGACGCTGACTCTGGATGTAAGATGACATAAGATCAGTTTTGAAAAGCTGACCTCCTACATGAGAGAGAAAAGGAGTCAGCATGACAGTAAAAGGGAAAAAAAACCCAGATTTGAAGATAGATGAAAAGCAAAAAGAAACAGGGACCACAAGCCTGAGATCAACAGAAGTTTTTAAGCTGCCAGTTTGGGCTGTGTTTAAATAAGAACAACGGTTTCCTCTCTGTCACTTGTCAGTGGAAGAAGGCAATTTCTTTTCGAATAGAGCTGATCTTACATTTTCTCATATTCTCTTGGAAATGTCCTTCCAAGTTGGATTACTTTTTTTTTTAATAAGTGAAGGTTTTGCCAGCTGCATTTACCTCTTTGAGGTTTGGGGGTTTTTTTGCCTTTTCACAAAATAAGAATCTAAAATTTAAAAAAATACATATTCCATTTCCATTTATGCTTCTGGAAAACGGGAGGAAGCTGCAGCAATGGAAAAAGCAAAATATCTTCAGTTTGGGGAGACTTATTTTTTAACAGAAAATATTCACGGCCAAACTAATTGTGCAAAGAGAAGGGTATTCCCCCCCACCTCCAGTAATATTTCATAGCAGAGTGCTACAAGTTGCCTCCAAGCCCATGTTGGTTGCAACGTGTAAGCGGCAAGCAAATGGGAATGGGTTGTGAGCGGAGAGCATCGCCCAGCTGGCTGTCACAACTGTTATGTGCAAACCCACAAGCAGGCGTCTCCAGCCCATGATTTTGGCACCAGGCGATGCGCCGCAGCGATAGAACAGCCAGCCCTCCAGGCAGACTTCATTGCAAGCTGTTTACTTGTGCTACTGGGGGGTTCGCAGCCCAACGAGCCTTGTCAAGCTCAACATGTGTAAGGCGGGTGTGGCGATCTCTAATTATACCCCTTGGGAAGGACTTACATGACCTAACATATCTAGCACATGAGAAGTCCATTCCACACCGTTTAGATGGCATTCGTTAGCTGGCACGACTGGTTCTGCGCTGCAGAAGCAGGGAGTTGGATGGAAAGTAAACATGGTGAGTAACGCCAGAGTCACGTTGGATGCAGCAGGTAATAACTTGATTTGTGACAAACGCAGTGGAGAGACTGGCTGATGCGACTGGCTGCCTCAAGGAATTGTCTCTGGTGATGTACTGCTGGTGCTTCGCATTCATGAGTTCACATGCAGAAATGTCTACAGGTGAGACTCTCAGCCATAGTGGTTCAAGAGGACTGGTCCTTGAAGAGAATCAGTGGGAAGGGTATGGGATTGGGCTACGCTGCTCCTCACTGCCTGCCCTGTCCCTGTCTCGTCAGGCTGCGCATTTTTTGGCGAGGGGACTCTCCTTTACTCGGCGTTTGTGCAGTGCCTCTCTTGCATCTTTCTCTTCGGCTCACCTGTTAGTCATGCTCCAGCAGAGCTACTGAGAACTTCAACCACTCAACGGACACTGTACTTCTCTCATCGTTGGGAATCTGCCCAGTGCTAGCGCAGAAAACTGGGGAGGGGACATGGCAGCCTGCCACCCTCTCCTCAGTGGTAGGGCTGTATATTCCTGCACCAGTGTCTGCAGAAGTGCCATAAAATGAAATTTTTACAAAAAGTCTGTGCAGAAACGATGACTAGAGGAATATGCCTTTTGCTTGCAAAATCCAGAACTCATCCCACTGCTATACCATCAGTTCTATTCTTGGTCTCTACTATCCCCTTGTCTCTTTTCCTCAGCCTAGGCCAGACACCACCCACTCACTCATCTTTTGGGTTGATGGGACACAAAGTTTCACCCAAGAGCGAGACCCTCAGAGCATCAACAGGACATCCCGCCCGGCCAAAGAATCTGGAGGTTTCTGTCTTTTACAAGTCATTGTCATCATCTCAAGCAACATTAGAAGGAAATTGCTTTAGGGCACTGGCATTACTGTTTGAAAGTATTTGTTGACAGTGCAATGACTGTGCCATTTTTATGAACCTCAGGCTGGGTTAGATTTGAATGCAAGATCACCAGCTTTAGCACCTATACATCAGCCAGCTGAGCTGAAAAATGAAGGTCTCAGCCTCGCCAGGAGCTGGCAGTTGCTTAAAAGTTACTATACATCTTTGTGCACAATCTTTGCCAGTGACAAATGAAAAATTATGGACCTAGCTTAGTTAAGGACAAAATATAATTAAATGTCTACATACCAATGCAATTACAAAGAGGTAGGTGATTAAATACCATTACTAATCTGGACCAAAACCTGTTAGCAGGAAACAATAGATTGCAAATAATTACACACTTTTGCTAATGAGTTACACAATCTTACACTCCTACAGCTACCAAGAATCTGCACATTTGCAGGTCTGGCTGCTGCTCACATGGTCTGATCGCATCACCAGGAGGGTGCTCATTTATTCCAGACAGTGAAAGTAGCACAGACTGGAAGTTTCCCATGCAGGAATTAGACCAACCCATGCATCATCCAAAAGCCCTCCTTCACATAGGTCATTGCAAGACACGCCACTAAGTTTAGTGCTTACAAGTGAACCTGCAAGTAGACTTCACAGCTTTTACTAAAAATCAGGTGTGCATTAGCAAGGATGCTAATCACTGGGCCATTTTCTCCCAGCTTTTCCTCCTTGACAGCTCACAAGATGCTAACCCTCCACCTTCTTCACCCCAGAGATGACCTTGGATTCAGTGTGAGGAAAGCAAGATGACGTGAGAAGGGAAGTTCCCTTTTCCTTCTCCTCAATGAATCCCACCACCAGTGATTTAGAGCTAGCACCTTTCATGTCCACAATTACATGCCAACATGACCTTCTGCAATAGCTTTTTGCCCTGGATGCTGAAGTTATCTGGTATATATGAAAACAGAAAATCCATGATGCTGAGTGATCATCACAGGGGCAAATTTGTAGAGAGGTAAGTATTTGTAAGTATTTGACGACCCCAGCCTCCAGCATCCCAGTCATTAAGCAGATGGAGGCAAGGTCCATGGAGAGTCTAAAGTCTGGATGGAGGAAAGAGGCAAAGGGATAGATAGACAGATAGATGTCATTATCGTAACGGAAGTTAGTGCTCCAGTCTTTTTCCAGTTAGAGGCTGTCTCATGCTGGTGAAAGGTAGGGATGGTGGCCTTTTCAGGATCAAGCTATCAACCTCACAGAGGAGCCAGGGCAGGCACTTAAAAAGCAATGAGAACATCTCTGTGTGGCAGGTGTCCCGCTGGAGAGAGGTTCCCCAGTGCAGGCAGAGATGAGGTGGACAGCACAGGGCTCCTCTCCGAGGGTGTTTCCCATTCCTTGCCTTGCAGGCAGCTTCACCGCTCCAGGCTATTGACTCACCCTGACAGCTCAGGATGTGTAACCTCATCATCCTCTTAGCAGAAAGCTATTTCTGTCTCCCAAACAAACAAAGGAGAAGCTTTGGGGAGGCAGAATGAAAAATTGCTGCATGGGTTCCCTAAAGGACATGAACTCAAGGAGGTGATCTTCAGCCATCTCTTACCACCTGATGGGGCTTAAACCCAATTTTGTCCAAAATCTGTGGACAAATAGCAGTGCTTTAACCACAGGATAACACACTCAGAAAGGCTGGCTGAGATCCTAGTGTAGCTGAAAGCAACTTGAGACCTGGCCAGCCCAAGCAGAGTATTTTGTTGTTTTTCAAAAATGATATTCATTAAGACCAGGAGTCGGGCAAGGTTCCTCTCTTTTCCTCAGGCCAATGTGCTCTTCTGCAGTTGCTAATATTGAAAGAAGGAGATGGGGGAAAAAGAAACCTTGGAAAATAAAACTTATTTGGCACTGCTGATTAAAACCAGTTTGTGTTTCATTGTGAAAGGCTGTGTTTGCTCAAGGTTATTCAGTTCTGGTCTCTTCCATCCACATAAGGTTTGTTTTAATGACCGTGGAGTTATATGAATCTATTAATTTTTTTCCTAAAGGTTTCATAATAACAATGCCTGTTTTTTCATATAGCACTTTACAGCCACGCGTCTGGAAATGCATTGCAAATGGGCAATTAGTGTCAGTCCTATTTTGAAGATGGAGAAACTCACACAGAGTCCAAGCAAGACAATTCCTACAACAGCAATGCCAAAATCGGGCGTTTAGCTTGATCTTGAAAAAATTGGAGCTAGAGCCTGAAAAAAATCCCAAAGACAGTTCAGCAAAGACAAATGCAAAGCATTTCATTCAGCAAGGAATAACAGATTGCACACGCACAGAAAGGGGAATGACTGTCGATCACAGGGCAAGCCTGGCACAGCTGCTTTGTAGTCAAGCAGGTGTCACCAGTCATCTGCCCTCACGAGGAAGGCAACCACTGGACCAGGAGGTATAAATAGGATTATGGTGTGCAAAGTCCTTAAGAGACGCACTTTCCTGCCACCAACCCTGGGGATGCTGACTCCAGCTCACGGCACCCATCGTCTTGTAGGAGTGCAGTGGCCCAGGATAGACAGACAAGGGAACGGTAGCAAGGATGGATTGACCCACGTGGGTGCTTTAACCTGAAGAAGAGGAGGAGGAAGAGGACTGTTTCAGTAATGACAGACTTCAGAGGCCACTGCAACCACTTACATCCCAAATCCAGTGCTGGGGGAACCCACTCCAATGAAAGGCTGGCAGTCACAGGTTTCGAGGTTCCTATTTTTTGACAAGGTCTTGTTTCTTTTTTCCCCTCCAAGTGTTTTAATGGGAAAATCTGGAAAGGTTAAAGCCCAGAGGAGAAAAACACTGAGATAATATTATTTGAGGCAAATCTCTAACCCTTTACTTGGGCTATGTGGGAGGCAAGAGAAAATGTTATATACAGGGGAATATTAAATTATTAATATTATGTCTAGGTTGAGATTAATCAGATTCCAGGGATATAATAACCACCTGCTGCCTCCTCAGCTATGGATGTGTGGAGGTGTACATTTAATGAACAGACTCACATAAGGAGGACCACAGCCTGCAGGGAAACAGGTCCTGGGGCAAGACACGCTGCCTTGCACCACAGGTCTGAATCCAGCCCACCAGGGAAAAACAGCAGTTGCACAACAGCTCCTTGTGCAGCAAGCCAAATAAGCACCTGCAGTCCCACTGGCAGTCACGGGGAGAGGGAGGGGGCTGAGCCAGGCTGCCCTCCCACCCTCCTGCATGGATGATGCAACTGCAAGTTTGTCTTCCCTTCTTTTCTCCTCCAGGATGAAAGGATGGTGGGGAGACCTGCTACCAAATCTGGGCGCCACCAGAGATGCTGACACCAAACCTGCCCCCTTCCCCGATGCGCTTGGCTGGATAGCCTTCTGCAAACGAGAGGTTGCGGTTGCGCCGGGGCACAGCTGCCGATTTGCTACCAGAAAGACCGTGGAAATGCATTCAGCCCTTGTCAGAGCTGCCGGATGAAACTCCACAGCCTCTACAAAAGCTCAAAACAGTCTTACCCTGGGGCACTGCGCAGCCTCCCAACCTCTCCATTGGGTCCAGCCCGCACCAGGCTGCAGCATCCCGGGATGCCTGGCCCTGGATGGTGCTCCTGAGCTGCTGTTCATGGAAGGGCCACCCGAGAGGAGTACCCACGAGCCACAGAGAAGTAATTGAGGTGGTGCCGGGCGCATGGGCTGGCAGACAGCTGGGAGGAACTGCCGGCAGGTAGGGGACATGGGAGCGAGGCGAGATTAGAGCCAGCCGGAGAGCCGCCGTCATATTTCACTTTTCTGCTGATCCCCAGAAACCTGCCCATAGATCATCCTGCAGGAGCAACACGTGGATCTAATTCTCTAATGCCAGGCCTCACTGCGCCATTATCCACATAAATCCTGAAGCCCTGACACCAGCCTTTTCATCATTTAACTGGAGTTTGTAGGGAAAAGGGAGAGGAGGGAGTGTAAGCTTGGAGGGAGAGATGGGTCTCGACAGCAGGCATGGCTCCTCTTTCCTTGTGGCCTTTATCCCCCTTAATAATCCTCTCTCTATTTCATATATCAGCTGATAACATGTGGGTCCTATTTCCCCCCACCCTCCTCACATCTGAACGAGATGGCAGATAAAGCCATCCTGCGATCTGAGGCATGTTTGCAACTGCTCTTGATTAAAAAAGAAAAAAAAAGCCCACGATGTGATGAATGCAAGGCTCAGAAGGGCTCCCCATGCCATCGCAAAGTGCCCTGGGTGATTTCAGTTTCAGGCTTCGTGGTGCATATTCTTGGAGCTGAATCTCTCCTGCCTTCAAGGTTACCGGCCAGTTTCTCACCTGAGGTTCACTGCACAGGGAAAACCCTGCCTTTTAATTACTCTCCCAGCTCACTTTATCTACTTAATCAAATATTAAATGCATTAAATAATTTCAGTGGCATTAGGAATAAATTTTGGGGCAGGAGATTTTGAGAGGGGGAGAGTGTTTCACCCAAAATATTTTTCAGTGTGAAAAATCAGGAGGTTTTTTGTTTGAAAGAATAGAAACTAAAGCCAGAAAAACTGCAATTTTAAAATCAGAATGGGGGGAAGGATTAATGAAGGCAAAAATTCTCCTGCTTTTCTTTTGGGGGTTGGAATTAATAGAAGTTATTTGGGGTGTGGGAGTACAATGCAATGGAAAGAAAAATTGCCTAATCAAGTGAAGTAACAGAGAAAGTATCAACCAAACTGGGGACATTTTCACCATCAGATATTTCTGCCTGATATTTGTAATATGAAAGTGCAAAAAGTCTGAAATGGACCCCTAAAAAGATTTCTGTTTCTTCAGAATTTCCATCCTACCTGTTGTCAGCGTTGCGGACAGGGAGTTTTGTCCTCTGGGTTCACAACAAAGGACAGTGTTGAAATCCAGTAATTTGAAATCAGTTGGAAATTTGGGGGGAAGGGCAAAAGCAAGAGAGCAAGAGGATTCACATCTCCTGAGACCTGGACAAACATTTCACCACCAAGAGCTTCCAGCACATCTAGGTGGGTCTCAGTTGCTGTGAGTCCTTGAAGTTTCTCCTTCCTAAAAAAACAGAGAAAGACGATTAATTCAGTGCAGAGCTCAGGACCAGTTTTGTCCTGAGATCACCCCCCAGCACCATCAATAGCATTTTGCTTCACACGTCCATTTGTCTATCAATTCACTTGAGCAGATGATGGTCTAAATTTCCAGCCTTCCTTTTGCATTGCCACCCACCGGCTGTAAATCAGGTCCTCCACAGGTTTGCTGTGGCTTTGCTGCCATCCCAGCTGTGGGCCTGAATCGAGGGGGAGGGTGCTGCCCCCCAGCCCCACGCCAGAGCTCTGGGGCTCATCCCCACGCCTTGGGTAAGTGCCTGTGCTCCATCTGGAGTGAGTAGCCCTTGCTAAGCCCTATGGTTTGGAACAATCCCACACCAGGCTGGGAAATCTCAGTTAATTCAATTAGAGAGCAGGTCCTGTTCTTTGAAGCTGCCACCCACCGGAGCTTATGAGAAGGGAAGAGTGAAGAAAAATTTAGAAAAATACAAAAGAAGAAAAGATACTGAGAGGGAAGGAGATGGTGAATGGCAAGACGGAGTTAATGAGAGCCAGAAATGCAAGTTGGAAAAATGTTGATTTTATTTAGCATTAATTGCAGGAAAAAGCCTATAAAGTGCGGTAAAAAATTATTAAGTACCACTATGCAATGCCAGCTTTGTGCCAGCCATCCCTACGAAACAGGTGTATTATTCCTAGTTCCCTAGGTATAAATAAATAATTGCTTTCCCACATCTTTTTTATGATGGCATTTCATTATTTTTTACTGCCATATTGTTAAGGCTCCAACTCCTCCAGAACAGATTTGGAGATCGGATGGCGAGGGAATGCGTGTGCGTGTATGGATGCGCACGTGGGTTGGCACGCGTGAGGTGGGTGAGCGATGAGGTGTCTCAGACCACAGCATCCCAAGGGACCATGCAAAGCCTGATCCCCCTGCCCACAGGTTGAAACAAGGTCTCACCTGTGGTCCGAGCTCTGACAACAACGTCCAGATGAATACAGAAAGGAAAATTACGGCCACAGATACAAGACTATGTGCATCACGTCAGGGAACCACTCAGCAATCCAGAGGGAACTCAGCTTTCCCAAGAGGGATTGCCCTGGGACAGGATGTTTTGGAGGACATCACCCTGGTTCAAACACTTCTATCACGTCAGCCCATTTATCTTGATGTCAGGGACACAGAGCTGGGGTTTCCCTGAGATATTCCATCCATCTATGACCCCCATTTGCAGGTACTGAAATTACAAAAGGAAAATAAAACCTGTATTCCACTCCACTTCTAATTTTCTGCTCATGATCTGCCCATATGCTCTTCCCAGCATTGTTACATTCAGACTCTGGTACTGCCTGAGCAAAGAACAACGAGGGCAGATCGCATTTTTCCTGAGCAATGTTTATATCAGCATTTTTGGGCTTGTTTTATCGAGTCTCTCACTTCTCGGAAGGAGACGCAGCAGGGAGATAAGCGCTTCTCTTGCTTCAGATGAGGCCACCAAAGACGTTCAGGGAAGCAATGATTCCCTGGTAATGCCTCAGTCCAAGCTCTGACCTGGAACCGTGGGCTCTGCAAATACGCATAAATCTTCAGCTCATGTCCAAATCACTGCAAGGTTCAGTGAAAATAGAAAAACTGCCAGTGAATCTAACCTAAGCTTTAATCCAGCTCCGGCATGATTTATGACCTCAGGTGGAAACCATGAAACTCGATGGCTTCAGCCCCAAACCGGAGGACGGTCGGCTATCGCAGCCCAGTGTTGGCTGTGTTCGATGCTGAACAATTGGGGACAGCCAGAAGCACAGATTAAATTAAACAGCACAAACACATCCCAACAAAGTCTTCAAACCCTGTTCATCGTGTGTTGAGTAAACGTAGCTGACACACAAATCAAACCAGTGTCCTGCTCAAGTCAGAGACAGGAAATTAAACAAATCAAAGAATAATAAGGGCAAGCAAGCAATGAAGTTATTTTTTCTGGTTGAAAAATAGCAATTCACTAGCTTCACCATTCATGAACAGCGCTTCCCTAAATGCAGGATTCTGCAATACTGCTATGGTATTTCAGGACATTTATAATGGCTTTCAAATATTTATTCCCCTATCAAAATATTATCATAGACAGTAGGAAACACAATTATTTTTTCCTACCTAAAAAAAAGGTGAAAGAGAGAGGGCTTCAGTCTCAATGACCCAATTTGCTAGGGAAGAACGGGTGCAACATCAGCGGGGAAAGATGCTTCTGTTGTTCTCTGCTGACAAAGTTCCCCCCAGCCAGAAGCAGGACTGATTATCTCTACAGAGCATTAACGAGGCCATTTCCTCTCCTTTCTCTGACCCTCGTTATCTATCTACATATTAGCTTGGAAAAACTAACCACAATAACAATTAGCATAAGATCCCAGGTGACATGACCAGGAAGACTTTTGACCAGTCTAGATATCAACACTGCATATCACTAGTAACCTCCAAATAATCATTCTCATTCAGCCCTTGAATTTTGAGTCTCTTTAATAGGTTAGCTGAGAAATTGGTGGGTGGGGAGGGGAAGGATGGGCGAGGGAGGGGATTTCTGCATCACTACCGTATTGAAAGGCAGCCACGAACTGCTGCTCAGCTCCAAGCCTGCAGTTTACAGCCCGTGTTGACGTGGGCTCACGGCTGTAACATCTGTATCCCGTCCTGGTGCCAAGTTCGTCTTTTTTCCAATACTCGGCATCCCAACCACCCACCCCCCCCGCCATGTGCATGTAAAGGGAAACACTGCATCATGGATTTTGACCAAAAAGGTAATCCCAGGAGGTACGTTATAGCAACACCTGCAACGCACCGCAGCTTTTCCAGCCCAGACTACCGTTATTGTGGCACAGGGCTTCCACCAACCCCCCCCCCCGGGGACCTGCAGACGGCCGTGAGCTAATAAGCCGCAACGCAGATGGTTTACAACACCCCACAGGCTTTTGGGTCATGAGGCAATGAGAAATGGGTCACCCGGCCAGCGACTTCGGGGGCTCGGGGAAGGCGATGCGGTGTGCGCAACAGCCCCGTGCAGCGCCCGGGCCAGGCTCAGTGTGGCAGGGGCAGGAGGCTGGTGGAAAGGGCACATGCCATGTCAAGACAGAGATGCCAAGAGCAATCAGGGTGCCAGGGAATGGGACAAACTGAATTTCTGCTTCCTGGTTGAACGGCACCCAGAATCACAAACTCTCTCTCATTGCTACTTCCAAGCATTTCCGTTACTGTTTTCTTCCATTTCTTTATGCTGAAGGTGAGCGACCGCTGTTGCAACAGCCAAGCTGAAAAACCAAGTCCTTGTGGCTTTTCCCAGTTCTCCCCCATCTCTGCTGGGTGCTGTGCAAAGGAAGCTGGAGGTGAATGGGTCTTTGATGGCAGCGCTGTGAAAGTGGTGATTCCCTGTTTCTGGGAGCATTACCGATGTACCTTATCTGTTCTGCACCCCTCAGCACTCTGCAGCCTCCAGCATATTTACCAGGCTCCTAATACTTGTGACACAGCCGCTCCTGCCTTCAGAGGCGTTAGACTAGCTGGAGATGCTCAGGAAAACATCTCTGATGCTGAATGGGTTTAATTCACTGCAGAAGTAAGAAATTAATCACTTTACCTTTATACCACATCAGTTTCTTCAGGCAGACAAAACCTAAGGTGGCCTCCTGATTTTTCATAGCTATTTCTCATCCCTGAGATAGCAAGTGCGACATGGACATAGATGTCACAAAAAAGCCGCCTGACCCCAACTATCTCTGTTAAAGCCTAACACATCTGGCCTAGTCTGATCAAGCTTTTTCTTAAGGTGGATATTGGCAAAAACATAATCCAGAGGGTTCATTTGCTCCCTCTCCTTCAGCGCAAAACCGGCGAGATTCCCAGCTCTTCTCATAGGAAGAAGTAAGCTTGCACTGAAAGGGTTTCTGCAGGACCTACCTTGTAAATGAAATGAGATTCATAACAAAGGTTTTGCCTTTTTTTATATTCCAAGTGAAAGAAAGAGTGTGACAAGGAACCAGGAATCTGTCTGCCATGGAATATTCCTGCAGTACTTGGGGCTGTGGTTTATTTTACTAGTGGTGACTAGTTCAAGCCACATTTAGTCAATAAATATGAGATATGAGGTCACTCCGCCATTTAGCTGTTACCCTGTCTACATATTTCACAGCTGGGTAGTAACCTTTTAACTAGCGTCTACCTCGGTGGGGAGTCTCCATAAAAAAAGAGCCAGGATCCATTGGTCGTGGTGGGGGATCAAGGCATAGGAGCACCACGGAGATTTCTGAGCAAGCTGAGTGGGAGAAAGGGAAAGCTCAGGGCTTCGCTTTTCACTTTCTTTCCCCAGTTTCTAGTGACGTAGCACCCAGCCGAGGCTCAGGAGCCTCCGAGCTGGCCCTGCATCTCCATGCAGATAACGGGTGATGAAACAGCACATCCCACATGCTGAGTTTTACAGCAGGCTTCCCCATGTTTCATACAGAAATGGGTCAAAAGACAAATTTCCTCAGTTTCCAGCTTTACAGAACAAATGTATCCGAGTCAAACATTTCCAAGGGGTTAGTTTCTCCTTTTATCCACATCTTATAGGATTTAACAGAAACTCAACTTCTTTAAAAGGTTAATTCTCCTTTTTCCAAGTCCGTAGCTTCTCCTTGCTGCCTTTGCTTTGCTTTGGGATGAGGAGGACTCTTCCCTGGTTTCTGAGCTGGTAGCTCTGGTTAAGACGGAGCATCCCCAAGTCCAACATTAAACCTTCACACCGGCACATGTTGCAACGAGAGCAAACTTTCTGTGATAGTCCCAGGTATAACCTGGAACAGTAGGTGCATCGCCAGCCCTGCCCCTGCCCCAATGTGAAACCTCCAAGTTTTCCAAGTGGATCTTAAAGTGTTGTTCCTGTAGTCCTACCTTGTGCCCATCCTGCTCCATCACTGGCGTGGTCCCGCCAAGGGATCGGCCCCAGAGGCAGTGGCAGCAGTCCACAAGAAAGCAGCAAGCACCAGAAGGGACCCGGGCCAAGTCACCTGGCCTGGCTCCAGCAAGGTATTTAGGTATCTAACAGAAACGAACGGTACGAGTGGATATGGGGAGAAGTGAGCAGCGAAGAGAAAGCAAACCCACGAGTGAAAGAGGCCATGTTAGGGAAGCCAGCTGCGGACCAGGTCATGGAGCTGTGTTGCTTTACACCAGCTCTGCCCATTGTGCCAGTGTATGTGCGCTGGAGACAAATAGAGACCTAGGACCTCAGCTGGCCTCATCCTTCCCTGCAAACTCCTCTACCTGTGATGCAACCGCCAACAGCAAACTCAGGGAAGGGGGGTAGATGCGCCCGACCTGCGGAGCAAGGTGCTAAAAAGTCCCTTCCAAGCATTGCACACAGTCTCCAAGAGGTGAGCCAGGAAAGCAGCAGCTCAGCGCTGCTGGCAGGGCCACGGCGATAGCTGGGGTGAGCGCCCGGCTCCTGCCCTCCGGCACGCCGGGAATCCCAGCCTGGCTCTCCCTCCCCAACGTCATGGCCGGGGCTCAGCACCAGCAGACGCGGCTCCGGCGCCGGGAGATGAGGCCAGCTCCTCCCAACTCAGCTGGAGCCTCCAAAAATCAGAACCTCTTCTGTCAGCTGCCTTTTATAGGGCTATAAAACCACAAGTTCATGTACAAGTCTGTCAGACGTTGGCCAGCACCAGCCTCTGCCACCTTCATCACCACCTCCCCGGGTCCCGCACGCACGTGGTCCCTGCTCCCTCCATTCTATCTCCAGAACCACCACCTGAGGACCAGTACTCCTCAGATGGACAAGTGGATGTGGAAAGATGGACTTGTAGCAATGCCAGCTCAGATGGACATGCCCGAGCAAAACCGGGTACAAGCGCGGCAGTGAAATGCCCTTTATTTGCAGCCTCCCCATCCTAATGATGCTTGGTGGCATAAACAACCCCGGCACCATTGGCACGGGGCTGCAGCTGGACACCCACCCACCACACTCTCCCCACCACCCACCACCACGGCCTCCCAGCCCCTCACGGCAGGTTGGGACCAGGCAGTCGTGCAACACGCTATTATCAGATGCCACTAATAACGTGTACACTTGTAATGCTGGGCCCAGCGACAAGAATAACATGAAATAACACTGCACCCACCCACTGAGAACACCAAGTGTGTCACACTCCTCTGTGTCATGTGTTTAAAAATATCTCTACTGACGGTCTTTTTTTTCCCTCCCCTTTTCTCTTCATATTTATTTATATTTTTTGAACGCCTAACTTGGCCAGGTGGAAAAAGCTTGCATCAGAGCCGAAGCAGAGGATGGTGACGGGTGTCTGCTTGTTTTACGTTAAATGGGAGGAAAGGGGAAAAAAAAAAAAAAAGTTTGCAATTACATGTTCTTTGCGGAGAGGTGTGGCCATTGGCAGGGAGAGACGTTTCAGCCTAAACCACATAGACAGATGCTCAGGGAGGTGGCTTTCGTGGCCAGTGGAAATACACAAACAGGGGCAGCCTGCAGCTGAGATTTTATGGGAGCGAAGGGATTAGAAGCTAATTGAAAGGCTGAGGAAGAATTTGGTCCTCCTGAGGGCTTCCGCTTTGTGTTAGTCGCTTTGCCCAAAGCTGCATAAGAAGTTGGCAGCCCCAGGTGACAACGCTCAAATCCCCGTCCAGATCTGCGGCCACTCATTCCAGCTGAGGATCCCATTGCAGTGGGGCTGGCGGCTGTCACCATCCCGAGCAGCAAGTCCCCATGGGAGGGTAAAGCTGCATGAGCCTCGACTAGCCAAAACCAGCAGCGTACCGAGGTCCATACCCTGCATAAACATTTTTCCTACCCTCTCACTGGCTGCAATTTCTTTTTTCCCCGAAAAATAAGCATTGAGGTTATATTTAAATCTTCAATACGCATAGTTAGCTTTCAACCTAAAGCATCCACAAATGGAGGCATCTGGGAGCAAGGCATATTTGGAGAACAGCCAAAAGTAAACAAGTCAAATAATGGGTCAAATCACAGGCGTAAGGGGAATTTTGCCAGCTGAGAATCAGGGCTTTAAGGGAAGGCTGAAGGAATTGGCAGGCTAGGAAACAATGGAAGGGCAGGAGAGAGAAAAAGCCCAACTTTTTGGTAAAATAAAGGCTGAATCCCTCTATGTTACCCTTGTCTGGCCTACAAGCCTTACCAAAATGATGTAAAATTAAACCGAGGACAACTGCACTTTTAACAGGTACATCTTTACACTGAAGACAGGACGAGCCAGAGCAGCGGGAGCAATGCAGGCGTGTGCAGCTGGGGGAGACTTCATTTCTTTCCCCTTGAAATTCCTGGTGCCCCTCTGGGGCAAACAGCATAGCGTGGCTTGTTTTTCTAGATGTTGTGTTTAATTGTCTTTTATAAACCTTCCCAGAATGCGTCAGCAGTTTTTTATCTTTTCCTTTTGCACAGGTTTCCAGATTCTTGGAAATTTTGGACTTTTCCCCTTCCCAACCTCACGCTTCAGCCACTTGGGCTTCACCCCATCACGTAATCATTCCCGCAAACCTTGATCTTCCAGGTACAAGAATGTTCTTTCTATTGCCGATGCTCTTGATGCACACCACAAGAAAACATGCTTGAAATTAATAGCCGAAACAGTCCCAGCTTAAAGTATTACATTATGCTATGTTAGGTTTTGAGGTTTGTTTGGGGTTTTTTCAATTGTACAAAAGCACAGCCACACAAAAACCATCTAAAAGTACTTCAGTGATGCTGAACTACTTGCATCACTAACACGGGATGTGCCAGGCCATGGGAGGTATGATATGGCCATAGCTGCACTCCCTGTGGAAACCTGCTGGCCGAGAACTCGTCCTTGAACCCTCGGGAGCTGTGGCTGGAGCCTGGCTCCACCAGAATGTTTAAATTCACAAAGTCGACATGACTCTGTCTTGCCCAACAAGGCGTAAAAGCATCGAGAGCCGGATAGTGCTGTTTCTGTCATCTCTTCAGCCTAATTTAATCATGCAGAAAAATGGGCTTTGAGCTATTTTTTATTCTTTTTCCAGGATGGGAAAAGGATAAAAACAATGCAATGGGAGGCCCTGAGCTTAAAATCTCTCCCCTTAATTTTTTTTCCTTTCTTGCTTTCTTCCACAATAGCAGGCTGAGACACCAAATCAAATTGCTGGCCTAACGCACGGCTGCTCTAGGGTAGGAAAAAAGCAATTGAGCGGTGCCTACAATTGCCATGTTGTGGCTTTCGGGAGGCTCAGCTGCCGAGCTAATTTGGTGCAGTTTCCTGTTTTTCTATAGCAGATAGAAGGAGAGAAGGGAGATGCGGCTAATCTGGGCTGCCTGAGCTTGCAGCTCTTGTGCTCCTGGGCTGAAAAGCTCAGTGCAGCACTCCGAGAGCCCCAGCTCAAGCCCACGGTCAATACCAAGCCCAAAGCAGCTTGTCTACTGTGAGGCAACAGATACACAAACTACCAGCCGGCTCTCGCAACTGAAAGCCAAGAGATGGGGTTTGATTCGATTGCTTGGCAGCCATTTCATTTTGCAGCATGGGCGGTGGCCGATCGGCCAGCTCGGAGCTTGCACGAGCCCCTTCCAGCTCTGAATGATCGTTGCTGGCATCCCTCAGGCTCAGAAACCACGGAGTCTACAATGCTTAAGTCTGATAGGTGAGCATTAACTTCATCATTATTCTCCCAGTACAATGGCGACATACATATCTAAACTCCTCAAAGTCTCTGCAAAACGCACACAAAACCAAGAGTGTATGCATATAAATATATGTGTACACACTGCATATATACACACACACTACATACATATATAATCATATTAAAAATAAATAACATACACGTATGTTGAATGCATTGTAAGGATAGCAATTTCCAGGGCACTGCTATATTTTCAGAAGCCAACTAATTGACAGTAACACTCACTTGGCACCGCGCTGAGCTGCACAGCCATGCCCAGCTCCTCAGACGGGCATTACAGGCTCGTATCAGAACCAGCGACAGCAACTCTCCAGCCAGTATTAAGCAGGAGCTGCTCATAGCCGCCCCCAAGGTCTCCGAGTCAAGGAAATGCCACTTATAAACAAGCTTCTTCGGGGGCCTCACTGAAATATCTGCCCCACCTCCCTTCACCCAGCGCATCTGTGCAAATAAATACGAGCCACTTCAAGCAACAGCCGCCCCTTCTGCATGAGGCAGGGGCTCATGCCTAATCAGTAACAGTGAGAAGGCTGTACATGCCACAGCCCCCTGTTTAAACATCTGCTGTCCCTAATAGGAACGGCAAAGTAGAGCACACGCCAATTCCTGACATGGATGGCGATGGATGGATCTTAAAAATGCATTTCATCATCTGCACCGGGGAAGGATTTCACCACGGCCAGTTGGTCCCATCACTAGCACAACATCCACTGTCTCAGATTATGTGACGCTGCAGCCAAGGACATCAAAAAGGACAGGATTATAGTCTAATTGGATTTCTGGTCTCAATTAGGGCAGAAGGGAAACCAAATGCAAAACTGACAGGGAAAGCTTCAAACATCTGTAACAACAAGTGGCTAATTTACAACGTACCCACCTAGGAGCACGCAAGCGGGATGCAAACCTTCCTCCCGAGGTGACCAGGGACTCACCTGCTCGTAAATGAGCCTGCAGATGCTTCAGATCAGTAAGGACCAAATATAATCAAATGTCACCTCCCTTCCCCACAGCATCACGGTGATGGGGATGGTACCCAGAGGAGTGGGTTCAGCAGGTGATCTCTGACTCCTTCCTCCTTGCAGATGCAGGCTTGGCTGCAGGAGACAAGCGGGATTGAAGGGGGCAGCACCCCTGCAGCTCGTTTGAGAAACCTCAGGAAACTCAAATCGGTTTCACCTTGAAATCAAACAGAGATTAGGGCCTAACAAGCAGCTAAAGCAAAGTAATGGCCTGGGCCACATGTTGCAGATCAGATGCCATGTGAGGCTAATTATTGCAGCCCAAAGGTTAGAATGGCTGCTCAAGCATTTCCACATGGGCTTTGAGAGCCAGCTCTGGAAGCACCAAAAAATAAATGAGTGAGTCAGTACAGAGGTACCAACAGCTGATGGCCAGTGCTCCTGCTGTGCTGTGGGGAGAGGAAAAGCTGGGGCAGGGGGGAGCCGAGGCAGTCCCTGTGACCCATGCAGCTCCTCGTGTGGCTATGCCATCCTGTGCCTCCCCAGCACAATCCATCAAAGGACCACAGACACTTTTAGGCTAAAGCCAGCCTCATCCTGCTTCTTTGTATTCCTATGGCAAAACAGTGCTGGCAGCAACCCCAGCTGCTGCCTGCACAAGGCTTGTACCCCTATCCCTCTTCCCAGCACAGGAGGTGGGAGGAGATGAGACTAGGACATGTCCCAGATCACCCAGTTAACTGGCACTGGGCTCTGCCAACCAAAACGCCAGTGATGGCATCCCCATCTCTTGCCCAAGACAGCATCCGCTGAGAGGCAAAGGGCTTCCTTACAGTCACTAAAATCCAACGGCAACCTGTAGCTTTCAAAACCCCTGCTCATGGGAAATAAACCCCGGGAACAGCCACGCTTCACGCTCCGACCCTCCCTCTGCTGGCTGCTGGACCGTGGCTGCTGCCCACCCCTCACTCCCAGGACCCCCGCGACAGCCGAGCCAGGAGCGGAGCCGCTTTCTCGTGCACCACATGCGGCCAACAACCGGCTGCCGGCCCTTGTGAGCATGAGGATGGGTCTGCTCCATCGGTCCCGCTCTGGGCTCTTCAAATGCAAAAGCATCCCCACAGCAACGTATGGCAGCTCTCCCCTCCTCGCTCTCCGAAGGGCATCGTGCCCAGAGCTGGGGGATGAGCCCACTTGTCCTTCCCACGGGAAGGGGCTCCAGGAGCCTGGCACTCACTCTGCCAGCACTGCCTTCCCCTCTGTGAGAGCAAGAGGTTTGCACAGCATTCAGATTTCCCTTCAGGACTCCAGGTTACATTGTTTAACTATATCTTGCCAGCTGATATAAAATTTGGGTTTGCGTGCATTTCACGGCATGTTTACATACCCATAGGGCTAAATTCCACTTTGTGAACGCGCCACAGATGATGCAGTAACCCCAGTGGCTCCACATAATCCCGCTCCTACTCTGGCATCACAAGACTAAGGGAGGGAGTAGAAAGTACTTTAATGTTTGGGGTGACAAACGCCTCCATCCCACTGCATACGCTGCTGATGCAATGGAAAAATGCATGATGCCTCATTTTTTTCCCCAAAAAAAAAGCCTGTTTCTCACTGAGCCATTCACCAGCATCCTCTGAGCTGCCGGGCTGCAGTGCTGTGGCTGAGGGGCCACGAGCACACCGGGGCTGTGGCTGGGGTGCACGGGCTCCGTGCCACCGCGGTGGGGGGGAGCCCAGCCGCAGCACGCCACGCAACCGCGTCTTATTTATGACACAGGTTCTAATGATCGGCTGCAGCCATGGAGGAACTCCCAGCAATTTCCACCCTCAGTAGACACAGGTTTTCAGCACCGGCTATTTTTGCTGCCCACAAGTATTTTCATTCAGCTGGTTCAAAATCAGGGCTGTAAATGTAGCAGGCTGGATGCTGAGTGGGCACCAGCAGCTCTTGCTCCATGTAAGTCCAAGGGAGATGCTGCCATTCTCACCCACACAGCATGAGATTATTGCTTGGCCCCTTTCCAGAGGGGCTTCCAAGCCGGTTTTTCCTTTCTGCTGAGCAATCTGGAATTTGACTTTCCTCTGCTGTGCGTTTTCCTCAGCGGTAGATATGGGGACTGAGGGTTCAGCGCGACGTTTTTAATGGTGCTGCTCAAGAAGGGCTGGAAGCAAGCCTCGCGTTTTGGAGTGCATCAGCAGTAGGATCGGGAAATGAACCCCCGGCGGTCACCAGTGCTCTCTCCTATATCGAGGCAAAAAATTAAATGAAATCTCACAGAGATGGCACAAATAGCAAACCAAGTGGAAAGAACACATGCTTAGGAGAAAAAATAAAACAAACCACAAGAGCTGCAAGCAAAGTGGTTATAGAAAATGAATGCAGTTTAAGTGTGTGATTCAGAGAGTCTTGTCTGAGTGTCAGAGGTTCAATACTATTGCCTCCAATTTAAATCATTTTTAAAAGAAGTGCAAAAGAAAGGTGATGAAAGGGCCCTAACGTTGTTCCCTGGTCGGAAAAACACAGCCCACTTGTGCACTGTGGTAAAGTTTTGCATTTTGGCTAGACATCGCGTGCAGGGCTGTGCTGGAGCCTTTGCTTATTTTTAAAAGTTGAAGTCACCAGTGATCCATGGAGGGAGAAAATGCTTTTGCCTTTGAGGAAGATGCTGTAGGATCAGCATCTTCCAGAGGAAGGGAGCACAGCTGCTCCGAGGGGGTCCGAGGGGGCCATCACACTCATGCATACCTCCCGGTCCAACAGCGCATGGGTGAAGACCAGAACTTGGACTCCTGCTCGCTGGCTAAGGCCTGCCATAGATCATAGGATGGTTTGGGTTGGAAGGGACCTCCAAAGATCATGTAGTCCAACCTACCGTGGGCAGGCACATCTTTCACTAGACCAGGTTGCTTAAAGCCCTGTCCAGCCTGACCTCGAGCATTTCAGCGATGGGGCACCCACAACTTCTCCGGGCAACCTGTTCCAGTGTCTCAGCACCCTCCTTGTAAAAAATTTCTTCCTTATATCCCATCTAAATCAAATCATAACCACACTCCTCTCTCCACTCCCGCTTTGGAGCAGTGCTCAAGGACATCAGAACTGCCCACAAGTGGGCAGGGGCAGGCAGAGGGTTCCCTCTCCAGCACGGAGAGCCGCAGCTCAGCCACACCGCTGCGGGGACTGGAACACATGCATGCTGGGATGGGGACGCGCGGCCACATGCCGTAGTTTTCACAGCACCCTGACTTTGGGTAACATCACTCAGCAGCAAAGCTATCCCCATCCCTGTGCATGCAGGATCCGAGAGACCCTGATCCTCACCCCCAGAGGCCCAGGCAGCAGGTTTTGACATACCCACCCTGGCTCCCAGCCTCACCTGGGGTTCCTGGTAGGGAAGGCTGAACCCTGCGTGTTTTCCAAGGTAAACACGCTGGGCTTTAGGCAGTTTACTCTATGGAGGCCTTTTGCTGTGGCCCGTCTGCTCTGACCAGATGCTGGAAGTGCCGCGGCACAACATGCCAGCCTGCCGGGAGCAAGCAGCACATCAGCCTTGGAAGCGTGGTCCTCCCCGAGGTGTGGGTCCATGCCAGCAACCTCCCCGTGGGGAGATGATGGAGAGGCAGCCCACTGCAGGATCCGGCCCATGGGGGTGGAATCACCGGGGTTCACCTCACAAGACCTGAGGTCCTGCATCCAGCCCCTGCAGCCCTCAGCAGAGCCTGTTCTCCAGACAGCACAGTGCCTCAGCGATGCAGAAACCCATCGCCCTCCAAAGAGGATGGAAAAGCCGGGCACAGGCATCCACAGACAACACCGGATGGCTGGAAAAAGCCACTTCGTTCACGGAAACTGCTTTGCACTCACATTTAAAAAAAAAAGTGGGGGGAGAGGGAAAAAAATATAATTTTTTTCTGCATTATTCACGCACCTAGACATTTCATGCACCAAGCTGATAACCTCACCTCAGCACGGATCACTCCTGTCCCTGCATTGCATCTTAGATTTTAAGCTCAGCACGAGCTTTTATTATCATCCACCTCCTTTGTAACCCAGGCCAGAGACTTTCGCTGCTGTATCAACACAATAACTTCTGGTTAAGCCTGCCAAAAAACTTCTATGTAGATGTTCTCTCTGTATTTTAAAGGAGAGAAATGCACAATAAACACCCTTTCATTACAGCAGCCTTGTGGATTTGGGGTGTCTATGTGTGTGTATGGGCTTATACTGAAAGATAAGTTTAACAGTCGTGTGATTTCTTTTTTTTTTTTAACTCCCCTCCTGCTTATGCAGTGAGTTACTAATATCCTGATTGGAACCAGATTTGCATGAATTAGAAGTCGAAATTGGAGCAGCAACTGCTGTGCAGAGGATGTAAAGGGAATAAAATGAATGGGGTATTAACCTTCAACCACTGAATATTAATCAGTGTTTCACAAAAAAGAAAATACAGAGGCTGCCACACTAAATATTTTTAGCATTTATTGACGGGCTTGATTTCCTCTCTCTTTTAGACCTTTTGCTTCCAATCACGGACCATAAAAAATCACAGAGAAGATGGGGAGGGCCAAAGAGGGGGAGAGGGTGAAGAAAAAAAATAAAGATCATCCATTTTCTTAAACGCTGGGTGATACTTGTGAGTTATACCACACAGAAACCCATCTAACCAACAGAGTACCTTATCCCACAACTGATGGGTTCAAAGGCTCATTTCTCCAAGTCCCAAACCAAACAGAAATCTACCCTGAAGTACAGCGAAGCCTTCGGAAATGAATGCACGATAAAGAAATAAACTTCTTAAAAGCTAAACTTCCCGTGTGCTGAAAGGTAAAATGCAGCTGAAAATCAGCCTAATAAAAGAATCAGCTCGTTAAACGAAGACTATTTCTTTTTTCCCAGTGTGCTCCAGTGCAGTTCATAAAACAGCTCCATGGAAAACAAAATATAAAAGCTTGCCGAAACGCTCCTTGAAACAGTGACATCTCCATCGCACTGGAAACGCTTTGGCCCAAGAGCAATAGCCAGAGCAGGGCTGGATGCCGCGTCCCCCGGGTCGATGGGGGGCTCAGCTCTTCAACTGCCCATAGGATAACGGCTCAGTTGGGAATTCTACTGGCAGCAGGAGCAATGGCCATGGTGCTCCTCGCGGTGTGACGGGGTGCCGCGGTGGGTTGGCCTGTGGGAAGGGTGGGCAGGTGGGTGCGACGGGTGGTCAGGGGTGGCTGCTGGGACCGGCGCCGGGAGCGGGGGGCTCCTCGGGAGGTCGGGGTTCATCAGGCAGAAAGCGCAGCCCCTCTCGCCCCCCCCAGTGCGAAACGACTGGCAGTGAAACCACATCACATTGTATTGACCAAACCATGCCATCCCAGCGTTTTCTCACAAACAACATCTAAAATAACAAAAAAAAACCGCACAAGTGGAAAACTACAGAGCCTCTTCTTTTGCCATTTCTCCCCTGCAAAATTTGGCACGGGGGGGATTTTAAAGCCAGATGTCCCTTGAAACCTCTTTTCAGCAGAGACAATTCCCTCCCTTCCAAACACTGCTGCCCTTCTCCTCAATGCACCTTTGCAAGACAGAATTCATTTGTTTTCATTAACTTCTTATCAAGTTACCTGGATTTGTTTCAATACTCAGAATGTATTAGAGAGAGAGAGAGAGAGAGAAAACAGTGGTAGGTTTTCAGGAAATAGCAAGTTCTTTTTCACTGAGATAGAAATCATTTGGCAAGCCACAGTGAAATACTTCTAGGTTCCAGGAGAAAGCAAGGGGGGGAAAACAAGCAAGGAAAGGGAAGATGCTAATGAGCTGCAGAGGAGAGAAAAATAAAGTTTAAAAGAAAATGAAAACAAAAGGAAAAAAATGAAACACTAATGTTGTTCATACATCCACATCCAGCTGATCCATAGAGGGAAACGGCAGCGTCTCTAAGTCACTAGATAAGGACCTACCCTCCTTTCTTGGGGAATGGTTAAGGATAGGAGGCATTAAAGTCCCAGAAATAACCAGCATTTAGACCCTTTTTCCCAATAAATCCCTTGGCACCAGTTCAGCAAAAATTTTAGGGGCATGCTTCCCTTCTGCCTTAGTAAGACGAGAGCCCAGCAGGTATCTGTGTTGGTGTAAATAGCAATAAACATGCCTAACTTTAGCACACACTTAAGTGCTTTCTTCTTAAACGGCAATAACTGTGTTGAAGTTGTGCTAGACTCTTTCATTTGGTGCTCTAAAATCTCATAACATACCAAAAACCAGTGGGTTTGCTTTAATTCCTGTTCTTCTGCAGCTGAGCGTTAGACCAACAGAATGAAGCATTGGGTCCGACTAAGGCAAGGATCAGCTGCCGCCAGTCCCAGGATAGGGTAAAAAACACAGTGTTTTTTCCAGGAGAGGGCCAGGACAGCCCAGCACCTCCTCAGCCTCCTCCCAGCACTCCCAGGAAAGCACTAAGGAGCAACTTTGCACATGCACGCACACCTTGGCTGATGTGTGTTGTCCAGCTCTAAGCACAGCGAAGTAGCAAAGCTGAGTTATTCCATATTCTCAGGCCTTTAGTCCTCACTCGGCTTCTTTCCTGGGGAGGAAAGGAGGATTTTTTTGCTCTTTTTCTTTCTTTGCATTTTCTCAGAAACAAGGCTGCATTCTAATTAGTTTGCATTTACAGGCTGCATAATGGAAATGCGATCCCTCCTCTAACCTTTATCATCTGTTTCTTATCTTCAGAGCTGCACAGTCCCCTTAACTGTTAACGCACAGGGAGACATTTCAAAGCCCTTCTGCTCTGAGCAGAGCCGCTGTGAAATGGGAAGAAGGAAGAGGCAGCAGTCCCAACCCACACGTGTATCGTGGGGGGAACGGGGACACGGCTCTCCCCTCCCACCCCCATTTCTGCTGGCACACCATCCCCAGGAGATGTACGGGAAGATATGGGCTGCATGGCTGCACCACCAAAGGAGCAACGGCGCCTTGTGTTTCTCCTCTCTCAGCATCTCTCCATACCGACCGTCAGTGGTGGCAGGACAGTGCGAAGTGCCGCGGGGGCCACGAGGGATGCTTCTGGATGGAGGAGCAGGGAACAGAAGACACCATCTATCAGACACGCTTTGAATTAAACTCTCTTCTGCCCGGTCCTTTGCACCAGAAGCTCCAGCAGCACAAGGAGCAGCATGCAAACAAGCATGAAAATGCAGCAGGAGGGAGCCTGCAAAGGCGCCCGGTCAACTCGCTTTGCAGTTGCTAACACTGGTCCGGCCGAAGCTGGCGGTAGCGCTCCCAGAGCAGTTTGGCAAGTGATGAGCGTTTCTGCAGAGCTGAAAGTTTAATCGCTTGTTTAGATCTTAAATAAGCCATATGCCTGAAAAAAACATCTTTCTGCAGCAAGTGTCTTCGGTTAGACGTTTGTATATATAGCCCCTTTGAGCCGCACGTTAATTGTAGGTTGCTATAAAAAAGTTTTTTCCCCTTGCACATTTTAAATCTGTCAGTTTTGATTTCCATCACATGCTACTAATGCGAAACGTCCTGGGGACTCTCTCGGCATGGAGCAGGGCTCATCCCGTGCTGTTCCTCCTGCGCTGGGAGGGGAGGAACCTCCTTTGAAGTCCTCCCGGTGATTCATGCCCGAGTCCTTCCTGTCCCCTCCCCAGGAGAGGTTTCCCCAGGCTGACCTGACCTCCTCTCCTCTCCGACTCCATGGCAGACGCAGGGAAGATCAAGTGACCTTCCCAAATCCCAGGTCAAGGAGGAAAGCCTTCCTGCCCTGCTGAGCCTTTGGCAGCGAGGGGAGCCAATTCTTCCAGTTTTACACCAGAACTGGATTGGATTTAACTGTATGGGAAGACAACCTGTTTTCAGCCTTACAAATAACCCCGTGGGGTTTTTTTCATCTGGGAGGGATGTATTAGGATCTTTTTCAGCACAAGGCTCAGGGAGTTTCGTCAGAGATTACAATGGTGAGACAAACAAAAGCCTTATTTGTTGGCATCCATGAATCTCCATCCTGCATCTTGCTTTGATAATAGAAGAGTGCCAGCTGGATTTTCTTTTTTTTTTTTTCTGTTTCTCTTTCTTCTTTTTTTTTTTTTTTTTTTTAAACAGTCTGTATTGCTTTTTAACCATTATCCTGTGCACGTGGTTCAGCCTTTTACAAAACAAAACAAAACAAAAAATCCCTAGGTGTGAGAAGATTAAAGATTTTGGGATCTGGACATTTTCAAATCAGAAACACATGTTTAAAATAAATCGAGCTGGCAGACAGCCACCACTTTTAAAAGCCAAAGAGCCGTTGCATTAAAAGGATCCCCTGAAAGCCCGAAGAGAACGAGAGCATCAGCGGTTCCCTCCACCCTGCCGGCAGAGCCAGGGCCAGGACAGCTCCACGGGGTTTTATCATGCATCTCCATGGTCTGTTCTGTCTCCTACCCACATGAATGTCACAACCGTTTTTCAACCAGCCCTGGCGATATCTGTGTGCGCACACTCTGACCGTCCATCCCCGAAACTTCAGCATGCTCAGTCTCCTCTGAGAAGACCTCAAAGCCCGACCTCTTTCCTGCACGGCCCAAATCAGCTCCCACCAAGATCTCAAGAGGAAATTGCAAAGACAAAAGCCCCAGTCTCACCTGAATTCATCAGGCAAACAAGACAACCACCCTGCAAATGACAAGAGAATGGCCAGAGACCTCTCTGATACCGTGAACAAAGAACACATCCCGGCACGGACATCAGGAAGAAGAAGCAGCCGAAGCTGAAGAAGGGTGTTGCTGGATCCAAGCCTCCTGGCTCGGCCAGGTAGCTGCAAACAGTCAGGAGGAGATGGCTACAAGCTGCCTCTTCTACCCCTTCCCAGCTGCTTTCTGCCTGCAATATCAGAGGTGTGCATCAAGGCTCGGACTAGCTTGTCTCCCAGCAAAGACCCAGACCATAAAAACATACATGCTAACCAAACAAGATCTCAAGTCCAGTCCTTAATTTAGGTCAAATATGCATCATCTCACCAGCAGCAACTGCTGTACAGTACCGGAGACCCTGAACTATCTCAAATTTCGCTGGCATGAGTGCTAACAGAACCTGGCATGGCTGAAATGCCTGCCCAAGAGGCTCCATCACAGCTGGGATGGAGCTGCAGACTGCCAGAGCATCCGAAATAACCCAGTTTCTTCCTACGTGATAAGGTAGATGCATTTCCAACCACCAGGAGAACATTCCAGAAAGAGTACCAGGCACTTTGCTCACCACCGCCCAATTTTCTCACTCCTGGCATTTTCCTAGTTATTAGCAGGAGAACCATCTAGAGCAGGACTCTGGGGTTTGTGGGCCTAATTGGTGGGGAGCAAAAAAGAATGAACATAATTACCTCACCATGATGTTCAGAACCTGCTTTACACGAAATAATACTCTTCGTCCTACAGTTGTTTATAGGGTCTTTAACTCTTCCCCTTTTTATAGGGGGGGCTCTGAAATCTATTTTATTAGGGGAAAAAGATTTGAGTGTATTAGGCAAAGTGCCAGTAGCCATGGTAACCTCAGATTTTTCCATCTTCATTACAAGTTCAAGTAAAACCTTCATATAAAATCTAAATGAAAGGGTACATTATAAGTCCATTTTGAAATGTTTGCCTGGAAGTAAAACTTTGGACTGCATCCTTTTTTCTCTGCTGAACATTCTGGTTCTATGCGGAACACATTTTTCAAGTCAGATTTTTGTTTTCTTTCAAATTTTATTCCGTTTGCTCATACAGGGTGGGTCGTCTAGTGGTTAGAGCAAGGCATCAAGGCAACTGGTTTCCAGTCTCAGTCTGTTCCTGATCGGTCAGGGAGTGTTCCCAATTTTATCCAGGTGACTTGGGCAAATCCTGTCAGTAATAAAAACCTTCTTTTTTTTCCTTCCTTGCCAATATAACAATGATGATAGTTACAGTCCTGAGGTCACACCAGGATTCACTCATTAATGTTGGAAAAGAAGTTGCTCCCCAGAAGAGCAGCTCATCTCTTCCACTGCATTTTCTCCTGGGTCTGGAAGCCAGATTGAAAGGTTAAGGAGAGGTAGCTGTTAGAGGATGGCATGAATTGTCTGTTTTCTTTCCAAAGACTTGATTAGGAATTATGAAATTAGACTGCCTGGTTTAGATACTGACACAATGTTGTACCAGGAGATACTCGATATACTTAGACAAACCTTTGGTGCCACTTGAGCGGACTAATTCTTGCACTGTGTCACCTTAAAGTGCTCTGGTTTCATCCAGTCTTGGGAGGAGGCAAATTCTGCAGCTGCCTTTCATTTCTGGGCACCATCTCACCTGATCATTGCGAGGACTTCCTTCTCAAACAGTCCCCTCTAGTGTACATTGCTGAGCAGCTTCTCTAAGGCTGAATGAGAAGGAGAAATCTCCTCTCCACCCCCTGTCCTGTCCGCGCAATGTAGCCCACCCCTGGAGACCCTGTGGAGCACCTGGTACTTTGGTTTTCCCCAGAAAACGTCTTGAGACCTTGTCCGTGGCCTGTTCTCAAGGCTACAGAAACATACAGGCTGATGCACTGTAAGGCAAGGAGAATTTGTAGAAAATCTCTGTACTAATCCTCTCATACTTCAGCTGTTAGATGGGTACCATTAATGGCCAGAATTGGTTTGGGCTCAACCCCTGTGCCGTGGCTGCAATGCATTTTGTCTCTGCATGGGCTGAGGGTGATTCAGTGCTTCGTCCTGGCTCCGGGTTAGCTGCAAAGCTGGCTGCAAATGCTGGGGGCACGACTCCCACTCATTCATGCTAAAAACAGCACTTACCTTCTCAAACAGGGTTTTATCGGAGCAGTGCCCTGGCCCATGCGTTACATAGGGTGCAGCATCTGCTCACAGTGGGGCAACTTTTACCCTAAAGGACCACCACGTGTGGCTCAGAGGGGCTGGAGCATGCTGGCACGGATGCCAGCAGTCGAGGCGAGGCGAGGAGGAGGCATGCCATGCTACGTGCCAAGAGCTGCATACAGCAGGCAGGGCAAAAGCGAGCCAGCGCAGCCATCCCTCCTGCGCTCCTCGCTGGGCAGGGACAGGGCACAACCCAGCCTTTAGTGCTTTTCACCCTTTCTAATGATGCTAGAAAACATTTTCCACATCTGCCATTAGACTGAAAGGAGACCCTGCTCCTGCTGAATCTGATTTCCCTTCTGCTCTGTTACGGCTAAAACTACAACCTGCTGCCTCCTGGCCTCGTGTGTTTCGGGAAGGGGAGGAGGGGGTTACAAACAGTGCGGGGGCTTTTTTCTTTTTTCGATACATCCTTCCTTCCGCTCTTCGCAATCAATTAGTGGGCAAAGACTTCCGAAAAGCTCTTTCCTCCCTAACCTTTTGCAGCCTGTTGCGATAATGACTCTGGAGAGCTCGACCTGGGCCTTTGCGTGGGGTTCGTTACCTTCCCGGGGCAGCGGAAGGTGACCTTCGTCACTCCCTCCTCTTCCTTTCCTACCCCTGCAGCTCGGATGGTCTCAGGGAGGAGGAGGAGGGGTTGAAGGTGCCTCACTCTCAGCAGATAGAGTTTCTCTCCAGTGTCATTTTTGCAATCAAAAGTCAGAGGGTGGTTCTAGAGACAACATAGACCCTGGGAGGTGGAGGGGGGCTGCCCTTAAAAATAATTATTATAATTATGCATACCTTGAATCAAGACATCAAGAGTTGGAGGGAAAAGGGGCTTTCTGGTTTTAATTTGTAATTTCGTTCTCCCTCTCTCACAAGGCATGCTGCTTTCCAGAAACCAAGCTCCAAGCTGCTGCAGCTTCCCCCCAAAACACAGCTTACAACTGAAGCAACTTACTTTGCCAGCAGTAGTGGGGAGGGCGGCGGGGGGGGTGGTCGGTCCCTCCGTGATGCAAACACACAGGTACGATATACTAGCAGAAGTTTTCCCTGGCACCTGCAGCAGCTTTCGCAGCCCGTCTGCCTGGGGACGGTGTACCATGGGCTTTTCAAGCAACACCTTCTACAAAAGCATCCCCGCTCCACAGGGCAGCTTTGTGCTGGCTCCCACACAGCGGGGGAAGGATGGGGAGGACCGTGGATATATCCTGGGACAAGCACATCCCGCTCAGCATTTACACAAGGTCTTCCCCACAGCTCTGACAATACTTGCCAAATCTGGCAAGGTGCCTCTCCCAGTGCACCACCATCGCAACCTCCCTCCTCCTCCACTGCTCACAATACCCCGGAGCCGCGGTCCTGCCATGCCACAGGTGACACTACAGCGGTTTACTGACTCACGTCACTGTCCCCAAAGAGGAAGCTTTCCAGCTAATTTTTCCTCCCGTCACCAGCAGGATAAATGAGGGAGCCACCTCCACCCCACCACTACTGCCCACGGAGCAGCTGCACCTGGGGAGATACAGCAAACCCAGAAAAATAGCTGCTAAAACCCATGATTGGGCCCATGCAACCCGCTAAAAGCAACACTTCAAGCATATCATCCCGATACAGTCACAGCTGCAGTGATGCAGTTCCTTCTTCAAATGCAAAGTGAGCCCCTGAGGAGAAAAAAATAAAAGGGCATTTTTTAAAGTTACCACCAAACTCAGATAATGCAAGAGATGTTTTTCTCCCCAGCCGTCGCCTGTACCGGGAGGGTGCGAGCAGCCACCTGCGCTTCAGCATCACCCTGTTTGCCCCTGCAGCACCCCGCACCCATTTGCTGCCTACTGCAAAGGCACTGCACGTAATCACGGCTGGCTCTCGCCCACTGACGGCGCGTAATCGAAACCATCACAACCAAACCCAGCTGAGAGCAACTGGAACCACTTTGAGGCGAGAAGCCTATTACTGAGTTATAAACCTCTCCCATCCTCCGCAGGAGGCTTTCATAGGGCCAGCTAGAAAAAATAATAACTCAAACCCATGTGGCGAGAGGGAGAGAATACGGTGTCTCCAGGTAACAAGCATTTGCTTCTTTCGCTATTGTTCCAGCCATAAAATGGATTTATTAAAAAAATCCAGAATCTGATTTAATTTGAATTAAATGTGAATGTGCCCCCTTGCTCCCCACTGGGTGTTGCTTAATATTTTTTAAGCCACGAAGTCACAGCTGAGCGCGTACGGTACAGAAGGCCAGGCTCTCAACGGCTAAAATAGGCCGGCTTCGTTGGCGTCAATGGATTAGCATTGATTTACATTAAGTAAAGATTGGGCATATGGCGCGTATGTGCAGGCAGCGAGTCAGCACGAACAGGTCTTGCCACGGGCAGATTTCCTCCTCCACCATCCACCAAAACGCAGAGGCCCTGGTGCCCCTCGGCACATGGACTGCATCCCCGCTGCTGTTTCACATCAGCTCTGCGCAGCAAGGATAATAGGAGGAATCAAACTCTCGAGCCACTACCATGAAAGGAAGCCTTTTTTCCTCACCATCTCTAGTTTCAAAAAAATTGCCCAATTTTTGTTCTTATAACTGTTCCCCCACATGGCCCGGAGGGGCTGGGAGAAGCTCTCACCTGCTCTCTGTAAGTGGGAGCTGAGCAGAGCCATGCCCATGACGCGGCAGCAATGCAACACTGCCGGCAGAGGCCGGCCGCAGCACACTGCCAGCCCTCCTCAGATTCCCAGAAAACACCTGAAATTTCCAAAATTCCACATTTTGCTTCCCCATTTACTCTGCTTGAACTGGCACCACCAGCCTCTC
The DNA here is from genome assembly GCA_013401275.1 of Pandion haliaetus. NCBI lineage: Eukaryota > Metazoa > Chordata > Aves > Accipitriformes > Pandionidae > Pandion > Pandion haliaetus. Next base: position 212,217 of record VYZV01021148.1, read on the forward strand.
ACCCCGCTCTGGTAATACCCTTTGGAGGGATGGGATTCCCTTTCGCGCAAGCAAGTGGATTAAAAATCAAAATTTAGTGTCATGGATCTGCCCAAGACTGAGATAACAGCTACTGCCCAGGAAAACTTCATAACCATAGGACAAAAAGTCCATCACTACGTGGTCTTTTAGGATCATTGCTTTTCTGCTTCTTCTCCCATGAAATCTCACCTCTGGCCACTAGAAGCAGAAGAGAAAGTCAGGAGACAAGCAGAGGACATGGTTCCTACTGCTTTGCCCCCTCCTTCGCCCAAAATCTAATAAAGATGATTAAATTACATGTCTTTTCCTCCCATTGAAATCACCGCACACTGCTTGAATATTAGAGCTCAGGAAATAAGGCACGACAACTTCCCTCGTGAAACTTAAGAAGGCAGAGCAGGGGTCTGGAGCGACAGGCCTGCAAGACTGGGCTGCTCTAATTAAGAAATCACCCTGCTGAGCAGAACCTAATCTAAATAAAATAGAAAAAGGAACTTAGTTCAAAATGCTGCCTTGCGCTCAACCCCCTTCCCGCCAGCCCACCTCCCCCCCGTAAGGAACCCATCCAAGTCACAGGGAGTTTTTCTCTTCTGCTCTTTCTTGGAGGGTGAGGTAGGCTCACAGAGGGCCCTGTGTGTGCTTGGGGTGGCCAACTTCCAAAGGAAAAATACACCAGCCATGTATGGCAAAAGGCTGTGATTTTTTTTTTATTGGTGATTTTTATTTTTTTTTAAATGATACTTGGCCTGCTGTTTGCTAAGGAGGGGAAAAAAAACCCAACCCTCTGATGATTACATTGTTGGTACGGCTGGTCAAAACTGGTTTGGGACAGAAAATTGGAGGTTAGGTTACACTTCGCCCTCCGCTGAAAAAGTTTCTGCCTTTTGTGGAAAAATGTTGAAAAATGAATATTAAAACTAAAAAAACATTTTTTTTATTATAGAATTTAAAACCAAAATATTTAAGCCAAAAATCTCAGCTGATTTGATCATTTACCATCTCTTCTCAAAGAATTTCCTTCTGTTCCCATTCACCCCAATAGATCAGATTCCCCAGAAGAAATAAATCTCCCGTGAACCAACAGCCCCACCTCCCAGGTGCCAGCACCGCAGATCGCCAACCCCCAGTACCCCCCAGCACCCCCCAGCCTGGACCAGAGATTGGACCATCATCTACTGCTTGTCCAGGTCTCCTCCAACCCCATTCTCCTCTTCTCCCCACTACCCCATCCCCAGGTGCCCATGGTTTTTCTCCCCCTTTCCAATGTGGAGTAGGCGTCCCACCATGCGTTACGGCTGCTCAGTCCATCAGCTCCTCACATTCAAAAATTTCACGAGCATGAAGTTACCATGCAAATCGCTATTTAAAAGCTCGGGCACAGAAAGATTTATAGCAATAAACAGAGGAGCACAGACATTCCCGTGTATGTTTTAAAAAGCACTTACCTGCTTAAAAGGGAAAGTGCTGCTACTTGAAGGTTTCCTGGCCAGACCTGAAAAGTAAATCAAACAAACACTATTTGCATTTATTCATAATTCCCAGCAGATTGTTGTTCTAGGAGCTTTTGACTTCAGTGGCATTAATCTGACTCTTGCCAGCAAAGGACCATGCTGGCTGAAGATGTTCTCCTAAAGACATCAGGAATGGGACAAGACCAGAACACCAAAACCAAACACCCCAAATCCATACTGTGCAGGTAGGCACCAGCTGAATGATCATGTGCACTGAGAAACCTAAACTAGAGGCCATCTCCTTTCCTCCTCCACGTCAAGCTGTCAAGCATCACAGGTGCAAGTACACACAAGGGCTGCCTTTGCCAGCACATCCTTTAATCTCTGGAAGAACCAGAAGTGAAAGAGAGAGGAGGGCAGAGCCCCGTGCAGCTTACCCAAGGGGGTTCACCACCTGCAAGACCACATCTGCAGTACCATGTCCAGCCTTGGTTCCCCCTTGTACAAGACAGACATGGACATACTGGCTTGAGTCCAGCCCAAAACACCGAGATGGTGGAGAGCTGGGGACAGGCTGAGAGAACTGGGTTTGATCAGCCTTAGAAAGGAAAAGGATGGATCTTATTACTGTCTTTAATTGCCTAATTTGAGGGTACAGAGCAGGTAGAGCCACACTGTTCTTGGGGGGGCACAGGACAAGAGATAATGGTCACAAGCAGAGACACAGGGCATTAGGAGAAACTGTTTTCACCATCGGGGTGGTCAGACACCGGAACAGGGACCCAGAGAGGTTGTGGGATCTCCATCCTTGGAGATATTCAGACCTTGACAGGACGTGCACCAAGCAACCCAATGCGGCTGGCCCTGCTTTGAGTGGGGTTGGACTGGAGACCTGCAGAGATCCTTTCCAGCTGAAATTATCTGCAGTTCTGCATCTTTCTGCACACACACCCCCCTGCCAGTGCCCCCAAGTGTCCTTCCAGCCTGCGCTTGCTCCCAAGCCTCTGAAGGGCTGCAGCGTCCTCCCAGACCCTCCCAGATGTATTACTCTCACAATTTCTTTTCGAACAGTAAAACCATTTCTCCATAACTCGGCTAAAGCATTAACACTCCCATTCCAGTTTCTTCTATGATAGCCTCGGGCTACTGTCAGCCAGGTTGCCCTCATCACCCAACCCACTCCACAGCAAGTCCAACTCTCTCACAGTGCTGCCTGTTCTCCAATGGAAAAAAAAGAAGTAAATAAATACATTACAGAAGAAGAACGTTGAAGTTATCAGCCAACAGAAAATGGCAACGAGCCGGCACGAGTCCTCAGGTCTGCACTGCACCCACCCCACACGCCAGACGTGGGTCCAACCTGCTTCAGCCAGCGGAGCTGCCAGGGGTGCAGCAAGGCTGATCAGAAGGACAGCAGGGCTCTTGGCTGGTTATTTACAGGTTTTGTGCCCATTCTTCATGCCTCGGGCTATAAAGGGGAAAAGTAGGTACTGGAGTGGAGTCTGGTGGGTTTTCTCCCTGCCGTGGTCTCTCCCGTTTTCCACAGGGCTTTGCACAAGTCCCACAGCTGCTCCTCTGACTCTGTCTCTTCCCTGTAAAACAGAAAAAAAGATTGTTTTAACTTTACTGAGCATTGTGAGAATGAAACCCACTTGCAAAGTATCAGGTGAGGGATGGCCACTGTTGTATACGGGGAAAAATAAACTCCTGCCAACATCTGCTCCCCAGTGGGGAGACATTATCACACACACACACCCCCCACAACCGCTCCCCCTGAGCACAAGTGGAAGGTGCGTTAATCCAGCGATCCTGGTCTGAGACTGCATCACTATTTCTCCTAGGTGTGATATGCTAAACAGTTGTGATGCATTGCGCTTGGGAAGTAGCACCAAATAGGCAACATATTCCTGCCCTGAAGAGCTTATGGCCTGAGTAGATATTAAGTATGGGAGCGTGATGACAGACGATTTCTCAGCTTAGTGCTGCATGCAATATCTTATCACAGTGTCAGAGGCGTCCTTTGCATCTGCTTCTTTCTCTTTTTTTAGTAAAACCAACAGGAGACTTTCCTCTAACATCTACCAATGACAAACTCATGGGAAATTGTTTCTACCCTCCACCTCTGATTCATTCACTATGAATTTCTGTTCGCTTCGGTGCTCAGAACAGATCCTTGATATTTAGTGCAGTGCAGATCCAGTGTGACTCCCTGGGACACTTCAGTAACTGCAGTTTCATTGCTACCACCTAAGTGAATATATCAACACTTACCGCAAAGACTGTGCCCTCCTTCCCTATCTCACCATTACTGGGAGTGTTCATAAATAACATCATTCTTGTTGAACAGATGGGAAACTGAGGCAGGGAGACACACTAAGTAATTTGCCACAGGCAAAAAGCATAAGCAGAAATGGAAAATGTTTCTTTTGAACCTGAGCCTCTGTTTAACCCCCAGGCAAGGCTTTCCTGGGTGTCCATAGTCATCCCTCCATCCTGCTAAGAGGACACATGTTTCTAGCCACCTTAACCTCACTCCATTTTGCAGAAACAGATAGCACAATAAAGCGCAGCGCTGAGAGGCATCATCACTGGGTAAATGCCAAGTAACACATCAGAAGAAAAGAAAAGGAAAAAATATTCAGAATCTACACGGAGATATTTTAAAATTCTCAATGGCCTGAATGTTCATTGCAACTTAAAATTTTCTTAGATAAAAACATATGCACAGCCCAAAACTACAATCACCATAAACTTTGTGCTTGATATTACATAAAAGCTCTGTACTTGCACAACATATAGTACACTCCGCTGTGAGCAACACAGACAACGGATCTCTATTTTACATTATTAATACAGTTACTATTTTACTCATATCTTTTGCGAATGCCTGCTAAACTTCAAGAAGTGAGTCAAACCCTTTAATAAAACAGAGCATGCCAGGAAAGCTCAGCGAAGACAGGATGGTGCCAGGTGACGTCCAGCCACTGCCATTCCTCTCCCTGGACCATTGCAGCTCCGTTCCTCAGCCCCGCTCCGGGAGAAGACACATTCAGAGAGAGGATCCTGTGGCAATGCTGCTAAGACCCCATACAACTATAGAGTCTCCTGACCTCTGAACAAGTTAAACTCTCAGCAACAAAAAACTGGATTTACTTCCCATTTCAGGTTGGGGAAAGAAGGCGTTAAGAGTCTTCGCGTGGGCTGAACATAGCACAGCCGGGACAGGAACAGAGGGAGGGCACATATGCTGTACATACACATGTACACACACAGAGGCATATACATACCTACACATCCGAGGGGTTATGCGAAGCCATTCCAAGGTCATGCTCTTCATTTTTATCCACTTCATCTGTGGTGGGGATCCCAGGGCTCCTCTGCAGACCACGGATATCCAACCTCCCCAGAACAACACAGTGCCACCTGGGCACTGGTCCAGAGACCTGGACCACGTCTCTGTGGTGCTACAGAAACCCTCGTGCTCACGGGTGAATTCACAGCCCAAAGCACACTGCAGCGAGCCGGGCAACATGAGGCAGGCGCATGGCTGATACGTGCCCGCTCCTCAGCAAGCAAGCACCCGTGCCGCTCACGGGCACAACGTGGCCCAGCTCGAAGGACAAGTTGCCCCAAAGCCCCCATTCGGACCAGCTTCCCCCCCCACCTCTGTCCTCGACTTTGCTTCCTGCAATGCCAGAGCTTCCCAGAGAGCAGGGACCACCGAGCTGCAGCCCCAGCATCCCACTGCGCTGCAGCAGAGACGAGCAGCGAGCCGGCTGCCACCGCCAGCAAGGAAATGAGGCTGGAGCGTACTCCAATCTCATCTTTTATACTGCTTTGTTTATAAGCTGTCAACCCATTTTGGGAGGCAGCGAGCGGGCACATGCAGGGAACGGAGAAGATGATGGGTTTTAGCAAGAGTCCAAGGACACCTTTTCTTAAGCTTCATTCATAGTGGCAGGCATGGTAAAACAGCCCAGCAATTGTTCTCTCAAATGTCACCTTCCCATGGAGGCCACTGACAAAAGCCTCCCCTTACAGGCACACATGGAAGGCAGGACTCTTTATTATTTTTCTAAGCATTATTTTTTTTAACTGTACTACGCTGCAAATACCTCCAGAGAAATTCCACCACGCACAGACAAGGACTTTTTTTTCCCCCCTCCCAGCTCTTCCTTCTCTTCTTTGCTTTTCCTTTCTCTCCTTCTCCCTCTCTCTTCCCTTCTTCTCACAGCTGGAACAATTTGGCTCTGTTCACCTGCATTCCTGCGGGCCTGCTCCTTGGGCTGCCCGCGCCGGGCTTGCTCCGTGCACGGGGGACGCACAAGGTCTGCATTCAGGCAGGGAGGGGCAGGAAAGCGAATCTAATGTACTCGGGGGATTGTTGTGCCATCAACTTAATACCTGCGCAGGGAAAACAAAGGCGCTTTAGAGAAGCGACTTTGGTGCCGTGACCCTTCCCCCAACCCAGAGGAACCCAAGAGATAACAAGGGCTGAAAGAAAAGGCACAAACATAATTAAAACTACCCAAGAGATTTCTGGAGGTATTATAGATGATGATAGCCCAGAGGATAATAGTATTCCTGGTATTATTAATATCCACTGGCACGAAGGGACAAGCGGTTTGTTTGCTTTTTTTTTAATCTCTTCAGCGTAGTTATTTTGGAGGGGGAGGAAAAAGTTCCTTTTTGGAAGAGAAACCTGGGTGCAGCCAGAGCTGGGAGCAGTGCCGAGCCCAGGCTCCGCAGTCCTTTCTGTGTGCAGAGCTGCAGCGATGGGACAGGCAGCCCCGGGGGCACAGCCACCTCGTCCCCTTCCTCTGGACCGCTCCGACCCTTGGGCTCGGTGTGCCAGGGAAGCATCGAGGCTCCCCCGTGCCAGCTCGGGAGGTCAAACCCATCAGGCACAGCTTGGCGCTCTGTCCCACGAGCATGTTGAGTGAAAAGCACGGTTAATTCCTCTGCTGCGGCCGGTTTCTTCTTGCCTGCGGTATCATGCCGGCTGACGCAACCCCGGCCGGGGCAGAGCGAGGTTGCACAAAGCTAAACAGGTGCAAGGGATTAACATCCCGGACGATCTTTTTGTTCATGTGAAACAATTTCAGGCTCTCAGCTAACAAAGTCCAGAATCGGGCTATTCATCTCTTTGCCCATAACAACGCTCTCTTAATCAGGCCAATTGATACCCAAACCCAGGCTTGCGGCACGAGCGAGCATCCCCACCATCCCCACCAGCACATGCTGTAGGATGGGATGTCCCCAAGCACCATGTCGTGGTGGCCGGACAGATCCCAGCCCTCTCCTTCCCTTGGCTTCAGACGCTTTGCCAGCCCCACTCCCACCGGTAGCACAGGCATGTTCTGTAGGGTTTAACTATTCACCTAAAGAAATACCATCAGTCACTTGGGGAAAGTCCCTGTCCAGCATGTCTGGCCCATCATACAGGCTCAAGCAAGCCAGGTCCATGTGCCATCACCAAGCAGATCTCAGCTCTCACAAGCTGGGAGTTGGACTCGATGATCCTTATGGGTCCTTTCCAATTTGAGATATTCTGTGATTCTAAGTTGGGGGTTTTCCCCATCAGCCATGCCAATACTCCACATCACTTTGAGTCCGGATTTGTTGGTCCCGCGGTGCAGAGCAGCAGGTTGAGGATCCAGGTGGGAAAAGCACCAGCAAGATCAAGTGGAAAAGGCTCCCCGGGCTGGGCCAAATGGGTTGTTTCGGCAGGGTGGCTCAAAGCCAAACAACCACAACCAGTCAAGGCAAGAAAATGGTGTCAGGAGCATCACAAAAGTGGAATTTTCCTGAGAAATCACAGAGATGTTTGCAAAGAGTTTTTCACCCCAGTCTGTTGCTAGATAGAGCCAAATTCCATCCTATTGCTGTTGCATAATATAATTAATAGTAATACAAGCTCTGCCGTTATGCAAGGAAATTGGGGACACTTTCTGTTCCAGTTTCATCTCACCTTAATCACTGTTTTCTTGCATTGGAGTTAACACTGTTTCCTCGCTCTGCACTCAGTGTAACCTCATTAAGCAAAAGCATAAGTCTGTATTATTTATTTATTCCACATGATAAAACCAGGATATTACTCACTGTGATAACATGGGTTAATTTTCAGTGAAGCCTCTCTTGGCAAACTTTTAATACAATGAATAACACCCCTATCAGATCTGAGATAAAAGGCTGTCATATTGTAACCTCATTTCAGTCTTTGGCCCAGTAACGCTACACTTCAAGGTGCTGTAATTACGTTCCGCTTTTTTTCTTAATTGTTACTCATAAAAACCAAAGCATAAAATTAAATTAGTTCAATGTTATTTAGCACGAGCTTTGTCCAAAGCCAGAGCCCCCATCAGGCCAGGAATGGCTGTGTTAAACTCCACTTCCAATGCACCTCTCTGCTGGTCCTTACATTTGAAATTAGGTGGACAGCTGTTGGGGTGAGTGGGATAAATACTGTCACCCATTCCCTTCTAAATATTGTCACCCAGCCTGTGTGAGAGGTTTGCAAGTAGAGCTGGGGGCAGCCCTTGGCCATCTGAGCGCCCAAAGCTGCACCCGGAGCTGGTATCTCAACACTCCCCTTCTACAGACGGGAGAAAAATGGGGGAACAAACCTGACAGCTCTTAATTTGAGCTATTTCTGGTAAAAGAAAACAAGGAAGAAGCCATTACAATTTGGGGGGGGGAAATACAAGATAGTCACAAATTAGAGGTACCATTTTGACCCACTCCAGCTGAAGTCTTGTTGAAACACTAGACCCGAAAAACGAGCTTTTCCTCCCGCATGAGGCTGCTTTAGTCCCAGCAGAGCCCAACACCACTTCTGGGGCAAACATGAGCAATATGGGCAATGCAGCTAACAGTTTCTGAAAGGCTGGATTGGCCTCATTGACCTCAGGTCACTTCTGCCAGCTTTATATTCTACCAGCGTAAGCGAGTGGAGAAATGGCCACGTGATTCGAGGGCAACGGGGTTATTTTAAAATTAGAAGGGCCTTCGAATAAGCTATTCCATGAATTTATTTTGCAAGTTTACCTTTTTCTTTTTGAATATCTAGGACAGCAACGCAGTAAAAGTCTATGCAAGAGATGGCATGAAGCATGCTGTTAAACCAGGGAAGCCTTCACGAGGTGTCAGAGCCATGATAAGTCCTGTTTAAACTTTACCCAGAGCTAAACACCAAGTGTCAACATGAGCCGCTGCCCAAGCTCTCTGATCAGGCCAGGCAAACATCCAATCAGAAGTATAAATCAAAGCTGAGACACATCCAAGTGAGACTGGAGTGTTTAACTCTACAATTCCCATCTGACCAGGACTTTCCCAGCAGGTTACCCACAGCCAGGTCTCTCCCCAGACATTTATTTATACAAGAAACCCGTCTGTATGCATTATTTTTGTATTTATTTTCCCCTGGTAGGCAGAGACACAAAGCAAATGCTCCACAGGGTACATGGTGTACCAGCCCTGTAGCATCCGCAGGGACTGCTGGTAGATGTTGTATTTGCTTTTACTCCCGCCCCATCTCCCCACCACCAACCCTGCTGGCCCCGGGAACCAGCTTCTGTCGGCCAGCCCAAAATTGCAAACAGGAGGGAAAAACCACGCTCCTGACCTCATCGAGTGGGAAAGGAGAGAGAGGGTCACGCGTTAGCTTGAGGGTCATCAGCCTCCCTCCACATCACCCTTCCACCCCCTAAATCAGGGATAATATTCCCCATGTGAAGAGGCACAGCAGGGAGAGGCTCTCCTTTTGGGAACTCTTTAAAAAACCCCAAATGCCACTTTCTTAAACCTCCATCAGAGCCCACCGTTACCTACAAGACTGGACATCTACTGCCAAGGACGACACGACATTTTGGCTGCCAGCTACGCATGCCTTTGGGAGCTGTTGGCCGCAGCAGTCGCCAACCGTTTGCTTCCAGGAGCGGATTTTGCAGTTTTTCCCTGCCCATCCTGGTGCCTGGAGGAGAGGGGGGACCCGCTCCCACAGCCACCCACACCATCACCCCACAGGCCCCTGTCCCCACTGCCCTGCTCCAGCGTGTGTCCGTGTGTCAGCATCCATATACTTTAACACGTGAACGTATTTCTGGCTGGCAGTCTGTCCCCTGAGCTCACTAATCTTCGGATTAGGCCTTCAAGTGATGTAACTCATAATTAAAAACCCATGTCAATATTCTGAGAACTTTTTTTTTTTTCCAGATTGGGCAAAAGAAAGGTTAAAAAACACCATCTGTCATGGTAATTTTTTTTCATATTTCTCTGTCCTTTCCCTCGTTAAAGGGAAGCGGGGAGGGGAGAATGTTCATTTGAAGCTTGCAACATGTTTTATTAATTGATGGCAAATAATCCTAAGATAAAGTGCACAATAAATTTTTTAATGAGAACATATGGCGGGGAAAATTGATAGGACTGAGCCTTTGAAGATTTCCTTGTGAGCGCAGTTACCAGAGGAGCAGGCAAAGACTTGCACAGGGGAGCCCGAATACTCCTCAAAGGGAGACCAAGGCAAGGGGCAGGTGGGGGGATCACTGCCATCACCAGCCAGGTACCGAGTGCTCCAGCTAGTCATGGTCCCTAAAGCGATGCCCCAAAACCCGATGGTTCCCAGCCAGTCTAAACACAAAAGTGTTAAAAGCTCTCTAAATTCACCTGTGACTTTGATCCATGCTGGGTTCCCTGGTGCCACTGGCTCCAGGGACGCTCCTTGGCATCAAGCGGTTAGGAACGGGCTTAAGCTAAACTGAAATAAGCTGCTCATAAAGAGCAAGTGGCTCAGGAGTTTATGGCCATTTGGCCACCTTAATTAAACAAGAGTGAGTTTGCACAGGGATGCAGGCTTGCTTTGGTCTGCTGTAAAGCTAACAGCCTCCATCCTGGAATGACTTTGGTAAAATCAGGAGGAAAAAATCTTGTGTTTTCACATTGCTTCCTGCTAAACCCCACGGATGACCTTTGGCTCCTCCATAATCTATTCTCTGCAAAGCCACGCTACATGGAGATGATGCAACAAGGACATGGGACACCTGAACAGTGCCCTGCACCCGCTGCCCTGCCCAGCATCCCCTGCTCCTCCTCACTTACCTCGCTGTAAAACTGCCATTAAACAGCAGCCACTTTGGGCTCCATCCTAAGAAAGGCAGCAAAGCCCAGGCCAAAGGGAAATGCCCAAAAGCACATCAGGAACTGTCTAACATGAAGTGTTTTTTCTTAATAATGTAATTAATTTATTACAGATTTATTAGCAGTGCCCAGCTGTGCTGCAGACACATTCACAAAAAACAGGGAATACGACAGCAGGGATGGTATTTATAAATAAATAAATAAAAATTACCTCCCAAGAGCAACCTGATCCCCAAGCAGCCATATCCACACTAAATACGGGATTCTTCCAGGGACAAAGTGACTCAGGCGCACAGGCCTCCAGCTGATTTTTAGAGGACTTGTGCTCACTTCAGCATCTCCAAATTTCCCATTCTAATATAGGTCCATAAACAGTTACACCCTCCAAACTAAACACACCCTGGCCCTTAATCCACCACTCCCAGAGGAGCCTGAGAAAACAGCCGAGTCTTGCAGGGTATGATGAGAATTAGGTCATGTAGCCAAGTGCTCCCCACCACCCACCAGCACGTTTCGGTGCTCGTGAACCAGTTCTACGTCAACCAAGCCCGACCCCTGCCCCCCCAGTCTGTCTGCTGGGGATAATACCTTCAAAATACATGAGATTCCCTGCACATGTTTTGGGAAGGAATTTTGCCTTGTACCCCGCAGCGAGACACCGCTCTGGGCGATTCAACACGCTTAGCATCCCCTCGAGCCCCATCGCAGGGTGCAGATGCACAAACAACCCCAGGGATTTGGGCTGCAGGGCTGGAGACCATGCAAACCAGGTGCTACAAGGAAGAAGTGTCCCCAGACTTCATCAAACAGCCGCTCTAAAATATAATTAAATCCCTCATTAAATGGAAATAAAGAAATAATGAAATGAAAATGTCTTCTGGCTTTCACATTGTTCATATTCACTCAGCGAAGTGGCTCTCCTCCACTGAAATTTAGCTTTCAGGTAGGAAAAGTCAGGATTCACACGGTTCCGGGAGCTGGAGCTTTAAGGAAAATATCCTTGGAGCGGAGAGCCCGGTGCTTTTCCAGCCTGTCGATATTTCTTGGCCCTGTTCAATTCAGTCATGAGACCTGGCCGGGGCACCTCGGGTCAGGAGCTGGAAGTGCCAATTTGCATCTGTAACCCATTAACCACAGGCAGATATGGATATTGAATGAACTTTGATTCAAAAACACATAGCCCCAAAATAAGATGCCTTGCACCTGGACTTCACAGGTTTTTGCCATTCATTTGGGACTCCTGCCTAACACTTTTAAGACCCTGATGAGATGGACAAACAGTTCTGGACCAGGGACACACCGGAGGCTTATAAATACAGATATTTTTCAGGAGCACACGATAGAGGGTACTTCCATTTTCAAGTAACCAGCCCTATAGCCCTTCAGGGGAATGGTGAAAACCAGATCTTTTGAAGATATGACCCAAAACCAGCCATCAGCGCCCCCTGCCCTGAGCGCTCCTGCCAGCTCCTGCCCTGGGCAGTGGGGGAGGACGCCCAGCTTCCCGGCCCCAGCTGATCCTGATGGCCTGAGCCGGCAGGATTCCTCTCATTCTTCACGTGGACTTTCACCGCTCAAACCAAACACGGCAGCAGAGCTGCCGGGCAACACGGGCAGGCAGTGGCAAGTGCCCAGCGGAGGATGGGCAGGATCGGCCAACCCTGCCGACTTTCCCACGCTTCCTGTGATCCCTCTTTATCGGTGTTGTGACAAGAGATGTCAAGGACTTTCTAAGGGTGCCAAAGGTGCCTCTCTGGCCTCGTGGGAGACTTTGCCTTCCTACGGCGGGTCCCTCCTCGACGCGGCAGCCAGATTCAGGACAGCTCTGGGACCCGATACACGGGAACACCTTGGTGCCATCCTCAGGACCAAAATACTCCAAAAGAACCCCGGAGCCAGCAGCACCCCATTATCATCCATGCTGGCACTGAATCCTGCAAAACGGCCCCAGGGCAGAGAAAAAGGTCCTGCAAAAAGGGAGGGGGTGAGCAGCAGTAGGAGGAGGGGAAAGAGCCAGCAGAACCTGGTTGGATCTTAAAATGGGCTCAGGACCCCAGGGCTGCAACGGTAGAGCCCCAGGGAGGAGCGCCAGCAAAGTGCCCAAATACCTGCACCAGCACCTACTTTAGGGAAAAGCTTTTGGAGAGGCCGGGATCACTATCGGTTTGTTTAACACAATATCCTGGGAGCAGCAGAGACACCTCCCTGAGCCACCAGCTCCAGCAACCTGCCCGTCATCGCATGCCGTCCTCCTCATCCTCCTCATCCTCCTCTGCACACGCAGCCCCTTCCTGTCGGCTGTGTTCCCTCTCCCTGCTCATTGCTAGCGGGATTTCCAGCTTTCTGTGGCAGGTTTTGAAGGAAAAGATGCTTTGTCAGAAAAGAGCTTTTGCCATTTCGTGAGTCAAAACTAAACGCTGGGCAGGAGGATGGTGAGGGTTTAAGGGGAGGGAACTTCTTGGGGGAACAGGGGGTTATTTGCTTGGAGAGCCATACGCCTATCGCTGCCCTTCCTCCCTCCCAGTTACCCGCACAGACCGACCCGTACATGCACAGTATTCACCGTCATTCATGCAGCTACTTCCAATAGCCTGCTCTTTATCCCTGCCACTTAAAGTCCTGGGACACAGGCAGGATAGGGAGGATAGAAAGAAAGATTTTTTCCTATTACAGCTCCTAAAATTAAGATATACAGAAAACAAAGACAAAACAAAAAAGGTAAGGAACTGCATAAAAATAGTTGCAACATTTATCTTAAAGCACTAATGGAACAAAAGGCAATCAGTAGTGAACTGCGGTCTTGCCTATAGCTCTTGAAAACTGGCCAGTTCCATTAACACAATAAAGGCAATGTGCAAGTCTGTGTATATATATTTTTTTTTACATATATATATATATATATACAATTTTTCCCACAGAACTTCGGACCAAGTGGAAAGTTGGGCCAGGAATCCTATGAGAAGAGAACAGGATTTCCCAGGAGATTTCCATCACTTCCTCCCTATGCTCAGGCCGGAAAGCTGGTGCTGTGAGAATTGTCCTTCTCCGGGTATTCTGGCCCATCTTCTTCCAGTGCCGAACAACCCGGGGCCAAACTGATGGGAAACATCAGATTATCTCTGGTTTTTTAATTAAAAAAAAAAAATGTAAATATTGTTCATGATTTGGATAAAAGTTCAGACTTGAGAAGCCATTTTCAAACTGGGACTCTGCGATCAGACACGAGCAATAAAGCTGTTGGAGCCTGAGGTTGCTCCACAATGACATTGCTTTGCAGTGGGACCCACAAGCTGAAATGTCAAGCCACCGATGCAACCCAGACCAGGCACCCTTTGGAAAATGGGGCTTCAGTTATTTGGAGGATGCCTTGTTGCTATCTGTTCAACAACGAGGCAACCACCTTTGGCATGAAAATAATCCATCAAAGGGAGAAAGAGTAGGATCAGCAGGCTACAGGTTTTCAAGGAAAACCTTTTCTTCACTCCCCAGGACCCGGAGGTCAGGCCATTCCACCCTCAGTGAACCCTTTGGGACAGACATACTATATAAAGTAGAATTTCTCTACTAAAAAAAATATTTTCCGTGTTTTTTAAGTTGGGCTAAAGATATTTTTCCTTATTGGCTGGTGTATCAAAGAAGCAATCATAAATCTTACCTAATTTTAAGGAAGTGGGGCTCTGTAAAGAAAATGGAAATGCAACATGCAGCCTTGTCATATTTGGTTACTGTCCCCATCAGTAGCCTGACTGAAGGGAGCCCCACGAGGCCAACAATTCGCCCTATGCCAAAGAAAAATTAATTTGCGACTTTAGAACTTCAGGCAGACTAGGAAATATGACGGATTTAATTTTTTGCAGACCTGCGATAACGAACCACTTTCTCTTCACAGTCACAGACAGAAACCTGCAGAAAATGCTTTGCCCATCTGCTCCTTCCCCACAGAGCAATGCAGCATCTGTAATTCTTTTTTCTGTCTAGAGACTAGATGACAGGTCCTTGAGAATCTCTTTGCATCATTATGTGCATGACGCAGTACAGGCAACAGCGCCAAAAAATTCCAGTTTCTGAAGATTAGGTACCAGCTGAAAAGCAAACTGAAACCAAGACGTTTGGATGTCCCTCACTTCCAAACATCCAGCACTACTACACAAGTAAAACCCACCAAAACTATCCAACCTTGCACTACAGACAAAGTTTCTCCAGATTTGTTGTCTCTAGCAGTGTTTTTGCTCTGATTATCACCAAATGCCAAACTCATTTCTTTACGGTAGCTTTTTTGGATCCAAGCGGACACCAAATTCAGCCACAGAGTCCCATCACCACCCAACGCCCACCTAGGGGTTTTCTCTGTACAAGTCCTTCCAATTAAGAAAATACAAATCTTAGGGGGAAAAGTGAAGGATCTCAGGAGCTGGACTGGGGCTTCTTCCGACTTCAAAACCTGGAGGTCTCACCTTTGTGAGGAAAGAGCAATGCCCACACCCAATTCGGCACACAAAACCAGCCCTGTGCACTCAGCGGCCGTAACTCACCCACATTTCGGACAGTCATTAGCACCCTGTGTCCCCCCACAGCCCTGCCCGCGCGCAAGGA
This sequence comes from Pandion haliaetus, assembly GCA_013401275.1. Classification (NCBI taxonomy): domain Eukaryota; kingdom Metazoa; phylum Chordata; class Aves; order Accipitriformes; family Pandionidae; genus Pandion; species Pandion haliaetus. The sequence continues at coordinate 227,417 of VYZV01021148.1, forward strand.
GGTCTCAGGTCAGCAGGGAGGACGTGGGAAGGGAAAGAAGGGGTGTTTAGAGTGAATTTCAGACTTTCGCATCCCCTCTCCAGATGTGCCGGGTAAGCGCCCAGGAGTGGAATCTGACTCCAGAGGAAGGGATTTAAGACATGATTTAGCAGTTTACCTCCAACGTTTGTCCTGAATTTTTTACGGAGCGGTTCGAAGTCAAGCTGAGAAGTTTCTCAAGCCCTTGTCCAAGCCGGTGGGGCCACCACACTAGTGCCAACCCTCGCCCTGTACCTCCCCGCAGATTCTAGGAACTTCACCCGAGCAAGGGAGGAATTTTTCTGCAACCTCCCTACCTCGCCCTGTGCTTTTTGGCTGGGGCCGCGTAATACCATTTGGCCTGTCCTGGCAGCCAAGTGCCAAGGTATATATGTACGTACCGATCAAAATGAATGGAGCTGCTGAATTAAGTGTTGGAGCAAAACCCCGCAGGACAATAAAACCCATTGATGGTGGAACAGAGTCCAAGTCTCCGTTGCTCCGAGCCAGAGCTCCTACAGCAGAGCCCTCTTGGTCTGAGCCATCCCTGCTGTGGGATGGTCACCAGCCTCCCGGCTGGATTCTTCCTGGGGAAAAGCCACTTCTCTCTGGAAACATGATGGGCAGACCTCTACTGCCAGCTCAATGCAGGTTTAAGTCTTCTTTCGGGGCACCTACCACCTAGCTCGTAGCCCTCTCAAAAGCTTCCCAAACCCACGCTCCTTGGAAGAGGGAGTCCACACGCAGACAATGTCCTCCCGGTCACTCAGTCCACATAAATTGACACTAGGCATGGATGAGTATGTATTGGTCTACGCTGGGTCCAGCACATGCCCTGGAAGCCTGCATGACTTGAAACAACAGTGGCTGCTGTCCCTTTGCTTTCCAGTGCTTTCCTTTTGCCATGCAAAGCAAAGAGTGAAAGCAGCTTCCAGCTGCCACGCTGAGTTTGGGAGGGAGAAATCTCACTGCGGCTCATAAATGGAGCAAACTTGATACGGACAGCCATTGACAAGGGATAAATATTTTAAAAACCCTAGGATGTCAATTTTACAGTTGCTCTCTGGCTCTTTTCTGACCGTAACCACACTTTAAACACTAGTTTATGATGCAAACAGCCAGCAACCTACTGCTGGAAGCTTGTGGAACGAGCTACCCACTTTGCAGAGATAGCAACAGCCCAGGTAGACATGGGCAAGCCAGCTCGCTTGAAGGCTGAGCCAGGATGAGACGACTTGCTTGGCTCTGGGATGCAAACCACAGCTCTGAGCCATTGATGCTGGCCATCTGCATGTGAAAAAGCAAACATATAAATAAAAATTACTGTGAATGGCAGAAAACGATGCCGGAGAACATTCCCGCTGGCTTGGCTTCTCCTTAGCCCTGGAAGCACAGCTGCATCGCAGCCAACTCTCAGCCAGAGCCAGCCTGCGATCGCTCGCCCACCTCCATGCCTGGGCGTGCAGGCTGGGCTGCAAACCCTTTCCCACCCACGCTTGTTGGAACAAGGGAGAGGCTGTATGCTTGCAGCTTTGAAAAATTATTAATAAAAATGCCCATCGGTTGGTCAGAGCTTTTTTTTAAAACAAAAAAAAAATTTGGTTTTGAATGACACAAACCCTCCTGTATTGCAAAAACTCATCTACCACAGGTCAGTTTTGCAAAAAGCAGAGTTTGCTATCTGCACAGGACTGATCCATGGTCTGCCCAGCTTTTGGGTGAGGATGGAGGTCAGAGAATTCACTGGGCTGCCTCTGGGATGGACCTGCTGCATGACCTCAAGAGCTCGTTTCAGCCCTCTCCCATGGTAGCTTGTTTCTGCCGTTGAAGGCAGGGGAGATTCACGCTTGATGGCTGCTCTATTGCCACGAAACTGGTTCCTGGGGGTTGCTGGCAGTGACACCCCCAGCACACACGGGGAGTTCAAAGTGCAGCAAACAGGCAGGGGCGGATTCTGCACCGAGTTCCCCGCTCGCACATGGCCACTCTGCAGCACCCCTTGAACACGGAACACCCCCACTTTGTTTGCTGGATCTTAAAAAAAAACCAAGATGACCCAAGAAGCGTGCCGGATACCCAATCTGAAAGATGCCACACACAAAAAAATGCAACCTCAGCCTCTCTTCTTTTTACTTCTTTTTCTAAAGGACAGTTATGTAGTTTTCCTGTGTGTCCGTGGATCAGTCAATCTCATAACTTCAAAAGTTATCTAGATAAACTGACCCTTTGGCCAGTTTCAAGCCTGTTTGGGAAAGGATGGAGCTCCTAAAGGATGGAGCTCTGTGCAGAACATGGTCAGGGAGAGGAAGAGAAGCCTATGGATGTGGTGACTGAGAAAGGACTGCCCTGTGGACACGCATCACATAGATGCATTGGACATAAGAGAATTTGCCCAGAGAAAGCTTTTGTGAATGCCCCAGTAATGGGGAAAGCTTTCACCCATCTGCCCCGCCAACAGAGTAAGTTTCTCCCACCTCCACCTCATCTTTGGAACACGATTTATAGGATGGGAACAATTTATTTCTAGCCCTCTTGAGCCAGATGTGCAATAGCTGCACACCAGCACCAGAGCATGGTCTCATGCCGCACCCAGCGCTTGGCTCTTTCAAAAAGCCCAGCCGTAACCTCTTACACTTGCTGTTTACCACATCCCTGCAGCCTGTGCCGGTGCCACTGCAAAGGCTGGGACTCTCCAGCCGGCAAAGCATGCAAAAATGGCCATAAAGACTGTGAAGGTCACACCGTGCCATTCACATGGGGCCACCAGCCCCTACGGTTTTCTCCACCATAGCAAACCCTGCCACTGCAAGCAAAACCTACGGATCACCCTGCAGTTACCAGCAGATCTTATTAATACCATTCACCCTGCTGAAGATCATAATTAAAGAAAAAAAGAGAGAGAGAGAGAGAGACAGGTGGCACACCCTTAAATAGAGAGGTTTTTATAATGGTTAAACATTGGCCTGGAGCCAGACCACAGCTCTGAAAGCTCGGGGCAGGAGGAAGGGACTTAGGATCTGAACTCCAAATTTCACAACTGGTCCCATGCATGTATAGGGACTAGCCCAAACCCCCACATTCAGGAGGTTGAAGTCAGATCTCGATCTGAATTTGGTGGCTTGGGCCAGTTTCAAGAATCACAAATTACCTCTACTTATTATTATTAATAATAATAAAGTGTTATTTTATGCAGGAGCTTTGAGGTTCATTGTGATATGCAGACAAGCGGTTAGACCAGGGGCAAAATGCGCAGCTGGCAGGAGCAGGTGGGATTTGCATTGTCTCCAGCGGCTCCCAGTGCTGGGGCCGAACTCTGCCTGAACTCCATGATGGGAACATGCCACGTGCAGGTCTCTGCACCACCTGAGCTCCACGCCAGTCCCCGGCCCAAGGCTGAAGGCGTTCACCTTGAATCCCCGCTCCCGGCTGCACAAAAGCAGCAGCTCAGCCTCCCGTACCTTCACCGGGCTCACCACCGGCTGGGCTTGTCCCCTACGGTGGCCGCAAGCCCAGGGCTGGCTCTTGGTCTTCTGCCAGGGAAGAAATTTCACCAGCCAGAAGCAGGGCAAGGTGAGATACCAAATCAGTCTGGCGCAACCCATGCTAGCTCAAGTCTGCATACGGCAATCTTGCGGAGCATTGGGGAAAAACTCTGTGAATATGGTTGTCTAGTTCTTCTTCTTGCACTACCCTACTTTCGGAGTTTGTTTAGTGAAAGACGAACTAATATTGCAAAGTAAAGATGTTGCTTCAACCTACAAAAGAAGGAGGGAGGGCTGGAGCCTGGAGAGGACCCACTGGAGCATCTCTTTCCAACCGGACTTCCAACAGATTTCCAAGAGCCCAGCCTGAGCTGCCGAACATCTTCAGACCGAGCCAAACTAAACCAGCAAAACCCTCATGTTCCCTAGAAAAGCATCCAGACAAGCAGGGTGATTTCTCTTGATACCAACTGCTCGACTGGCTCCCACCAGCTCAGAACCTGGCCCCAACCCCTCGGCAGTCAGTTTTACTTCTCCTCTGTCTTTCCTTGCAATGCAAAGCCTCCCTCACGATCTTTGACATGCACAGCCAGGTCAGTGCTATCAGACTGGCTGCCTTCAGGCTAAGACCACTGGAAGAGCTGATCGTGTTCCTCAATCACGTTTGCAAACGAGCACTCGTTTCCCGCTGGCCGGGCGAGTGAAGGTACTTTGTCCCTTTAAATCCTTGTCTTTGGCCAACGACACCAAACACCGAGCAGCCCTCGCTGCAGACGCTCAACATCATCAGATTCAAGGAGTGGGTAATTAATATTGAAAGGTGTGATTGCAGCCAAGCAGGCTGGTTAATCAGCTACTGATTTTGCTCTTATGTCCTAGATCATTTAGAAATATAATCTGGAGGTGGTGGGAGGGACAGGGGAGCGCTAACTGGAATTACTGTGGAAATGCAGTATCCCTTTCCACGTCTAAACACTGCACAATTACAGCAGTGACTCAGTTACCTTCTTATTCATCAGGCCAAGGCCAAGTTCCCAAAATAAGGAACATGGATGTATTTTTTCCTCCAGCCTTTTTCTCCACCTTGTCAAATGTGGCTCTGCAGTACTGCGATCCTTTCCAGGGTACTGCATTAGCAGTTGGATCAGGGAAAAAAAACTTCAGAATCAGTTTGGTATCTCTGCCTCCCCTAAATCATAAAACACAAATACCCATTTCCTCGTCCTACACTGCTATAACACAGACCCATCCTACCTGCACGCACGTAGCCAGACCAAGGCTGTTAAACTGATGCAGCTCTAAGCACAAGAGAAGAAGAACACGGTACCGTTTGGAGATTCCTTTATCACAGATTTTCAACTCTGTGGATTTTGTAAAACCATTTAAAGTGGTGGATTACTGTGACTATGTTCAGAGATCCCACAACAAAACAGTTTCTTTAAAATTCTGTACAAACCAAAGCCCATGCTTCATGTATAGGGCATTTTGTAAGTGCACTCTCTTGTAGATGGGCTACGTTAATAGTTGGGGTCCTGTTTTGATGAGTTGGAGACTGCAAGGAACTATCTAGTTGATTTGGCCTCAGGGAACTATCAGTGGCTTCTCGAAACACAGACTCCCCCGAGGTGACCATAGCTGGGACCTCAGCAGAGTAGGTAGCTCTCAAAAATGACTTACTACACAGCTGAAACCTACCACCGCATACCTCCGTCACTCCGGTCTTCCTTATCCCTAACAACATCTTTCCACTAAACAAGCCACCCCACGGCACAGCAGGGGCACGGTCACTTAGCACAGCACTGTAAATCTCCTTGGCCAAGCTCTTCACGTGCCAGAAAGATGCGGTGGAAAGCTGACACTGTGCTGAGAATTTCATCCTCTCTTTTCTGCAAAGCCCATCACCAGTCATGGTGTGCCAGGACAGAAGACACTCCCCAAGCCATAGCCATGGAGCGTTGTCCCACCTTGTGCAAAGGAGATTAGAAACCAGGATCTTAACGCTACAAACGACGATGCTTTCCTTCTCCTAGATTTCAGCAGATCATTGCCCTCCCTCCCTTTTTCAATTAATTGAAACAATCCCTCCGCAAAAACGTTCCTGGTTTTTCACCTGTGAGGGTTTCCACACCTTCCCCCCCCACTCTCGGAGGGGAGGCCAGCCCTGGGATGTCGGGACGGTGAGAAAGCACACAGACCTGGGAATCATCTTCAGCGAGCCTGCATCCCGCACGACAGCTGTTTGTTTTGGATACGAAGCCTGGTGCGTTGGGTTAGATGTTAGTTAAACTGACCTTTCCTGTTTTCTGAGTCAACGGTCTTAGATCAGGCAAGTCAGGCACAAGATGTTGAAAATTAATCAGCATCTGGGTCTGACAGGGAACTGCTTGATTGGAGAAATGGCATGTGGTGGGAGCAAACAGCCTCATTTTCTCAGCTGAAGCGAGGACCCCTAATGCTCTGCTAAAAAGCCTTCCTGGGGCCACCATGAGCCGCTGCAGAAGAAAGCTCTCATAAAGCACCGAGCAGTCACAACCCCACCACGGAGTCAGCTGAAAGCACTCAGCATCCTGCAAGGTCAAACTCCAAGTGCTGACTGCTGCACAAGGCTAATCCTGCTGATTGCCAGGACTTAGCCTGCGCGGGAGGGAAGCCCCGATTCCCCCAGGAGAGCTCCGATTGAGGGTGGCAGCACCAGGCAGGGAGTTAACGGGTCAGAGCGCTAGCTTCGTTAGCCCAATCCACCAGATTCCCCTAAAATAGTCCAATAATTTCTGATATTTGCCTTAAGAGCCTTCCCCAGGCAGAGAGGTCTCCTCTCACACAGGGCCACGCTCCACAGTCACCCAGTTGTACTCCTGGCTTTTTCTTTCACAAATGCTACCAGACCAGTAAGACTGGATTTTATTTTCTTCGGGGGATTTTTTTTTTTCTTATCCCAAAATATATCCCTCCTACCCCAGTAATAAAGAAAAAATGTGGGTGTTATCTGTGTAGTTTCAGGTAGTTTTGGAGACCTCAGATTTGTCACCTTCTCGAGGACCGTCTCAGAGAAACAGACCTCTTGGAAATGATTTGGTTTGGACACCAAACCTGGACCGTTAGACCCCAAAAGATTTAGGATCTGATTCCGGACCTGAAAATCAGACTTTGAACCAACTTAGGACAAATGATAAGGTGATGGACAAGCAAATAACTAAATAAAGCCCGCGAGGAGTTGTATGGGCAGCAGAAGACGGGAGCCTGCCTCCCTACAGATAGTCCTCAGCATCTGTGGATTCTCTGAGGTCTAATATAGGGGAAGCTCACATCGCCGTTCTTTTTCTCAGCAGTGTTTTACTACATCTTCACAAATAACCAAAAAAACTGATCTCTTCAACATCCTCTCTGTCGCATTTGGCTGAAATTGGAGCAGGAGTTCAAAAGGAGGACGCAGGGCACTGATGAGGGAGGAGGAGAGACACATATACATACTCCCACCCTGTTTTGAGTTCAGGCACACAAAAGGGACGCTAAGAAGCCTCACTAATAGCAGACAGAAAAAAAAACCCACAACCGCTTTATAAAAAGAAAACATTCCCTGCTGCCAGGCCCTGGGGCCGGTGGCTCAAGGACGGTCCTGTCCCAGGACTGGCAGAGCAACACTGTCCCAGGCAGAGCTGATCCAAAATCTTCCTTTGTTTCTCAACTTGGCTCTTTGAGTTTTCTTTGCCTTTTTTTTTCTTTTTTTTTTTTTTTTGGTAAGGTAACAATACCTCCTTTCAGGCACTGCCAAAGTCCTACTCAAGCCCACTCAGATAAGAGCTGGCAGGAAAGGTAACTGCCATCAATATTTTGGTGAATGTTAACTACCTGAGGACAGACTGGGTGGGGGATCACAACAGTCAGTTGCGAGCACCTGGGCTATGTTTAAAAACACCACATTAAAAGTCATCTCCCTCCCCGGATCCCCCTGAATTCCCAGTAAAGTCTCTCCAGTGTAAGTGGCTGTAAAAGACAGCGCTTAGCCAGTCGGGACTAAGTCGACAGTCATGCTCCACACGAAGGTATGTTTTCATGATGCTTCTTTTGCGGCCGTTTCATTTACTCCACTAAAATATTATTCTTCAGCCAGAGTTTATTTTGGATAAGCGCGGCAAGTAGAATTTGTAGCCCTAGATTCTCAAGTGCAGGTTTCAGAATTAAATGTTAAAAAAAAATAAAAATAAAATTGGGGATGTCTCCTTTTGCCGGGGTTTCCCAGAGACCTGTGGGCTATCGCTCCCTCACCCGGGCTATGGGAAAAGGGTGTTTTGTCTGTCTTTTCTGAAGGCAGCACCTGTTTTCATCCTTTTCTTCAAAGTCAAAAATCGTTTTTTATGTTATGAGTAGGAACCCAGGATTACGATAAAGAGTGGTTTCAGACTGACAGCAAATTAAACTGCAAGCCAAGGTATATATACACCATTCGGAGACATATTTATAATAGGTTTTTTCCTAAAACCAGAAAACATAATGATATTCTGTCATGGAGTCCGAGACTTTCTGTGTTATTATTAAGACATAGCAAACATTTCTAGGTAAAAAACTGGGAGCTGGATGTGTTATTCTCAGAATAAGCTTTTCCCACTTAGCAGCAGGATGGTTTTTTTCTCATCTTCGTGCAAAAAAAGTATGATTTTTGCCAACCTAAATGGCCAGCACATATTTCTAATCTTTCACAGATAGGAAAAGCAGGTAGACAGGCAGACACAGAAAAACCAGTACTCCCTGCCCTCCCGATTTCTCTTTTTCTATCATACTCCACTTTGCTCTATTACTTTTAACACAATGCGTGTTATGCTACTTTTTCTTTTAACCGTAAGCATGCTGTTCCTGTGACAGCCATTCCTTTTTTTTTTCTTTTTGGTACATAAATAAGGGAAATGAAAATAGAAGGAAAATGGAATAAGTGATATGCCCCTGCAAAGTTTCATTGTTGGGGAAAAAAAAAAAAAGGCAATTCTGTTTATGGAGTAAATAGTGATTTAGAGAGAAATTAAAACAGCACCTCTGGCTCAGCTGCCCAGTGCCGGAGCGGCTGCCAGGCTCTCCTGCCCGTTGGAGGCTCCAGGTCGGGACGGGTCCGTACGGAGACCTGGACCTCAGTCCAGCCCCAGGGCAGGTATTTCAAATCAGCCTTTAATTTCAGCGCCTTTTGAACAAGGCTCACCTTCCTTACCCTGGCCCCTTTGGCCACCCACCCCGGGAAACTCCTTTAAATATCAGCACGGGGCGAAAAAGGGAGGAAATGGGTGAAGCCTCCATGAACATCTCAGGGGTGCTGGCCTGCCAGGAGCATCCCGCCAGCCCCAAGTCCCCAGCAATGCCATCCAGGCACCACCATCAAAAATGGGCACCTTCAAAATGCCTTGAAATGCTCTTGCCATGGGAAGAGGAGCCTGGGAGCCACCCGGTGCCGTGTGCCTTGCTTCCCAGGACAGAGCACCTTCAGCTCCATGGGGAGCAGAAAAAACAATGTCCCACACTGAGCAGCATCCTTGGGGCTAGGAAAATGCTCAGCGCTCGCTCCCGGTCACATCCTGCCCCTAACTGATGGGGATACACGGACGCATCCAACGGCAGAGAGCCCAGGGCAAAAAAAGGGCCCAAGTTGAAGCAAAGCAAACCCGAACCGTGGCGGTTTCAGCATCCCCCGCGGTAGGCGCCCATCGGCACTCACACAAATCCGGACACCAAGAAGTGAGGGAACAGGGTGGCCCTGAGCACACCCTTCGCTTTCCCCACTTCCAGCAGCCCCGAGGAAGAAATACGACACAAAATGCAAAAAACTTTCTCTCTAAATTCTTAGACACGTCTGAAGATTTATGTTATATGTAAAATAAAATATTTATACGGCGCTCGGGCACATAGCTATGCACTTGGCATACAAGAGGAACAGCAAGACACAGATATACATATTTTCAGTATATATGAGTACATGCATACGTGAGTCTGTCTTTAGAGATATATATATAAAAAACTAAAACAAATCCCTGTTTATTACTCAGTAGAGAAAACTGCAGGTTTTTTACATAAATAATCCCAGTGTAAATAAACTCCCCACCCTGAGCAAACTAAAAGTGATCCCATAGCAGATTTCTCTATTTTTCAAATAAATCATCGTTCCACCCGAACATGGACCTGGCAGCTAGAATTTCCAAATCACTCAGGAGCAGCAGTGGGATGGGAGCTGGAAACAACCCAAACAAACAATTTTACAAGTTCCAGAAGTCGAACTCCCCCCTGCCCATATCCACCATCCCCTTTTTTTCTAATTTCTTTTTTTAATTTGAAGAGAGGGAAGGGTGGGCGCTGCCACGTTCGTTGGCCCATAGGAAATCGGTGACCCAGGGACATCTGCAAGCCATTAGGACACAGACTTCAGGTAGCTCCCAGAAACACGTGCTGTCCACATTACACCCTCCAAGTATATTTCCACAACTTTACTTCTCCAAATAAACAGTCGGGCTCTCCCTGCATTAGCAAGGAGCTGCACAAACAGGTAGATAGAATGGCAGTTTTATTCCCCCTTCCAATTCTGATGGATTTCTTGTAAGCTGTCGCTGGGGTCTGTAATTTGAACTATTGCTTAGAAAACATAATAGGACCGGTTTAAAATTACGGCCATTTATTTATCTGTATGTGACTATGAAACATCAGGTATGATTTGCACAGCATGTTAGCTCGCTTCCATGCTATACCCGAACTGCCGCTTATAGGAGTGTGCTGTACGGAACAAATGGATCAAAATAAAGCAAAAAAAAAAAATATATATATATATATAAACTAGAATCCATCAAGACTTATAATAGGGTTGAGAGATTGGTTTTTTTAATTTATAAGTAGGTTTTATACCTTGCAAAGCAATCACGCTTCTCTTTAACCTCGCTAAGAGAGAGAGCCTTTGCGATGCCACGCGCCTCCCTGCATGAGCAACGGGGAGGTGAGCGGTGGTGGCTGAAGCCACAGTGAATGCAGGCCGCGATACTGACAGCACGGCACTCGTCCATTTATAAGAAAAAATGGAAAAAAACAGGTAGAAGATGATGCTGACCGCTTGTTGCCAGCATTCGCTCTAGGGCATTTTTCCTTTTCTGGAGAGCTCAGTATTGTTATGAATGAAAACTAGGTCTTTTGTCCTCATTACCGGAGCTTTACTTTTGGCTTTGATCAGTTTACCCTGAGTGATTCGAACCAGATTGATTTATCTTAGCATTCGATGGAGAACCGCTTCCAACTTTGGCTGACGTCCGCTCCGAGGGGATGGCCAGGGGATGCCGCGGCCGGCAAAGAAGGCAAATCCACAGCCAACAGCAGAGCAACAGACACCTCTGATCAGGCCAAAAGTAGTCACACAAGTTAAAGGGCACCTCAGGGAAGAAAAATAAAATAATAATAATTGTCCTCTTTTTCTCCTAGGAGAAAAATCCGGCACTTCTGGGAGAGTATTCCATTCCACTCTAACTGAGCCTGATAAATTTTCCATTTACCCAAGTTTGCAGAGCTTCGAGCCAAACGCTGCAAGCAAATAAATAAATAAATAGCCCCAAAATGTATCGCTTTAATCTCCAGAAAAGAGCATTTGTGAAGTACAAGGTTGTGCGCAGTGGTTTCCAGCTGCGGGAGAAAGAGCAGAAAAGAACAGCGAGGTTATGTCTATTTACTATGGCGGAGCCTGCGCTGGAGCCAGGGAGTGTTAAAACTCCTCCAGCGCTGCTCAGCTCGGAGATCTGGACTCCAGAATGTGAGTGAGAATAAATCCGTCCCTGGATTTTCCTGCGGGGGAGCAGCTCAGCAAACCGGGGAGCTGCTGATCGGCACCGGGATTGCTTATTCGCAAAGTTAAAAATCCCCGTCCTTCCCCCTCCTTTTCTCAGATTCTCGTATGTTTAGCATTTTCAAAACTTTTTTCCAGGGGAAAAAAGCCTTTCCCTGAGCCAAAAGACCACAACGCCTTTACCACCATCTCCGAGACTCAGCCTAATCCTGATCACCCCCGGCAGGATCTGGCCCCCAGCAGCTTCGTGTTCCCAGGATTATTTTTTAAGTGGTAAATCTCGATGCTATTTAAAGCGATGCTATTTCACCAGCCACAATGAGTGTGCAGTTATTTAAGAGCTAAAACAGACAGACATGGTCAAATTAACACTGCCACCCAGCTCAGCCCTTGTAAATAATCAGAATCATTTTACTGCAGCACTAAGATTCTTCTTCTGAAACTTCTGAATTTCTTTCACTTTATTCTACATAGCGAGTCCATCAAGACGGTATTTTTAGGCATGAATTAAAACACCATAAAAGCAAATATCTCTCAGGCACTTGCCTTGGAGTCCTCAGGCTCCCTGTTACCTTACACACTGAAAAAGGGGGAAAAAAATGCCCGTCCTCCAGCTTGCTCGCCCATTCCCGGGTCAGCATTTGCCAAGCTTAAATCAGCACACTGTGCTGTCTCCAGCTCAAGCCGTAGCAGCTTTTGAGGGCGGTATATTATCATGACAGGCCAGAGAAATAGATAGATTTTTTTTTTAAATACATACAATGACGTAAATATACAACATCAAGGAATTTTCAGCTGAATTTACAAAATGAATGACAGTTCTTCCCCCAGTATGTCACCAATCAGCTACTGCTTTTTCTCTCTTTAACTGCACAGTGACCTTCTGACAAGGACATGTCAGAATGTGCCCGAGAAACGCCCGGGCTTTTGAAAAATAAATAGATACAGTACAAAAGGGGACAGGACCGCAGCTCTATGCAAGGCAGAGGCTGCAAACCCTGCCCAGGAGGCCGCGGCAGACGTGTCCAACGGTCCCGGCACGAGGTCATCTCCGGAGCGGGTTGAATCCGTCGTGGCATTGAGGGCCACCTCGGAAGCGGGTTGACACCGACCTCATGTCCTGGGGACGACGGGCAGTCCCGCAGCTCTTGGGCAGGTCACCCTATAAACCAAAGCGCAAGCCCCATTCCTGCACCGGTAACGCTTTTGAGATGGGAAAGAGATACGCGTCGCTTAACGCAGGAACATCCAAATAGGAAAGATGTAAGATCCCGCTGCCTGGGAGACGCGACCGCAACTGAAAAAAGATGATGAAGAAAAATTAACTAAAATGCTAACATTTTGAGCTACACGTGAAAACATTTGGCAGGGACCAAGGGGACGGCTGACCCTTCCCAGCTCGCAGCCCTCGTTCGTTAAGAGAGGAAAAACCCGGAGCGCACAAAGGCTGTTTTGGCTGCTGGACTTTTGTGCTTGGTGCGATGCAGCACAACTCTCATTTTTAATAAAATGTCATTGTTTAGGAGAGAGTGATTTTTATAGGAGGGAGCAATAATTACACTGCAATTAACTGCACTGCACCACCCCTGGCACTGGTCTGCCGAAAGCCGCCCTCCAAAAACACCAGAGCCGACGGTCCCGGCTAACTTCAAAGGCATGATCGTATCCAACATCGACGTTTTCTGCCATCGCTCAATGATCAATACAGTTTCGATATCAAAATTAAGCAATCTGGCGTGGGAACACCTGTGTTTTTAGAGAATTCCACTATAACCCAAACCCTGGGGTTTTGCCCCCGTTTCGCAGCGCGGCAAGCGCGAGCAGGGAGAGCGTTTCTCTGGACAGGGAGGCAGCACCAGCTTCAACTTGGGTTTCTCACTGACTGGGGGGAGACCGCTTTGTGCCAGGGCACAGAGATGCCGCCAGCCCGGCGTGAGGTCAGAGGGGACGGGGTGACATCACAGCGCCCGTCAAACACCCAGCCCTNCCTGCAGTGGGGAGGAGAGGCACATGGGCTTTAGGAAGGAGCAGATTTAATCAGGCTCAAAGGGGGAGCTGGATCAAACACACACACCCCCCCAGCTCCCACAAAACATCAGTAAAATATAACTTATTTCGGCACAACTGATCTGCTGCGCATCAGTATTGTATTTGTCAGGTTGAAGAGAAAAACCTCCCAAAATACCCCACGCAGGTGCTATTCCCTTCGCTACCAAAACTCCTTCGCTCTCTGCTCGGAGGCTTGGAAAGCTTGTTTCCTAAAAAACGGTGATTTGATTTAGCACAAGGCAGAAAAACCCATCAAACAAGGGCTATAATCCACGCGCTTCTTGCTAAAAATCTTTCCTGATATCTGAGCTTGCCACTTACGGCAAAACAACGTTAATTCTTTAAAAAGAAAAGAAAACTTCCATCCTGACATAAGAGCAGCAACAGCTTGTCGCTTTAAAGGAAACTTCTAACCTTGCAAAATAACTGTGATTAATCAACTTGTCCATATTGTCTAAATAGTCCGTAGAAGAGGAACTAAAAATAATAATTCAGAAATTACAAAATTACACATGATAACATAACTGGAAAGCTCTTTTCCATTTCTCTTTTGTTTATTGTTCAAACTTGTCAAACCACTTTCTTTTGTTAAAACAGATTCTTTTGTAATGAAAAGGCAGAGTCCCTTTCAGCAGATGGACTTTCAAAATGAAAAATGTTCTAATTATTACACTTTTCATTAAATCAATTATCCTCCCAAATTGTTTTTGTGTTTATCTCTGCCAATCAGCAGTAAAGCCATGGAACAATCTGTTGTCACCATATTTTTCTCCTCCAGGTACATTTGTTCAGATTTTTGCTACAGCAGCTCCAGCTGAGATAAGAACAATCTACTGCCCGAGTTTTCTTTGATGTTCCTATAACAAATCCATATATTAAAAGAGATTTGTTGAGCTAAATTCCACTCCTGCACTAGCCTAGAGCTGAAATCGCCAAGGGAAAATATTTCAAAATTATCTCCTTTAACGTTTGCTACGTTTACCTTTTCCCCCACAAATAACAATACAAAATTCAGCATATCTTCTCCCAGACTACTGCATGTTTAGCAAAGTAAGGATGCATAATGCTGCGAAACCCAGCTTTGCTGTTGCGGGCGTAAGAAACCCCAAATGCTCAGGAACAATAAACCACCCTCTGCTCGCAGTCCCCCTGCTCTTTCAGACAAAGGCTCTGGAAACAGGACAGACACTTACCTTTAAACTCACCCAAAGAAAACTACTTTCCAAAAGTTTGCGAGCAAAAAAAAAAAAAAAATTTCAGGGAACGATAGCAAAAGACAAGCAGGGTCTACCGGGGAGATTGCTTTCAAATGCATTTATTCAGAGCTCCTTCCCCTGCTGCCTTTTTTTTTTTTTTTTAAATACTTTTTTTCATGTACCA